>AWYE02000143.1:0-29961 GCA_000504385.2 Exutisphaerella laricina CBS 326.52 | reverse complement strand
GGTGGTCTTGAGCCACGCCGG
This sequence comes from Exutisphaerella laricina CBS 326.52, assembly GCA_000504385.2. Taxonomy (NCBI): domain Eukaryota; kingdom Fungi; phylum Ascomycota; class Dothideomycetes; order Mycosphaerellales; family Mycosphaerellaceae; genus Exutisphaerella; species Exutisphaerella laricina. Next base: position 29,940 of record AWYE02000143.1, on the reverse strand, counting down.
TGCGGCGCGAGAGTATGGGATGGCACTCGAGGAGATACCCTTTCCGTTGGAGTGAAGACGACCCATGTTTACGGTGGTGGTCGGAGGAGTTGTCGAGATATTGGACTTGACTGTCGCGCTGCAGAGGGAAGGAAGTCGTTCGCGGCTGCCAGATGTTGGAGCAAATTCGAGGTGACCGTGTGCCGAAGCTAGACCGCGAGCGCTAGCACGAATCGAGACTATGCTTGGCAGCTCCTGGGACGTCCCGCGGTATATTGCCACATTCAGATGACCTTACGCGAAGTCTCGTTGCACTCTGCTATATAATGCTAGCTGTGAAGAGCTCGAGGCATGCTATCGTGCAGAATATCCAAAGTGTCAATGGCTCCTGCGCATGTTCGCTCTCGCATCCGAAGGCCACGAAACATAGAACACCCATGAACGCTTGTCCTGCTATCTGCGAAATTGAGCATGCATGTAGCATATCCCCTTTTACACCATGAATAAATCTGGCTACCGTCAATGACCCGGTGGTCTGGATTACCTTCTGCCTCGCTATCGTACCATTGTCGATAACGATTTCCCAGAACTACAGTCGTAGCTCTTGTAGTGAAAGCTGAATCTGCGTAGGATGATCCGCTCGAGATAGAGAAAGGTGCGGGGGAACTGCTTTCTTGATATTGCCGTCTTGGGCGTGGACTGGATATCTTGCTCTGCTTACTTGAGAAGGACGCCATTGGGGTACCCAGGTGACACCTCTACCCGCTCCGAGCGAACGGCCTGCGCCAAAAAGCGCTGCAGACAATGTCAGTGTTGCTAAGTTTGTAACATAGATGATGAGCTTAGCTCCCGAGGCGGAATACCACTTGCAGAGTGAACTGCGCATGGATGTTGTGATAGGCCAAGGTGGATTCGTCACGAAGCTGTTTACTAGCATAAATTATGCGCTGAAAATCGACTGGTACTCCCTCCTTGTTCTCGAACGCCTTCTTCAGGCTCCCCACCGTCTCATCGAGGTGAATCTCGATCGTAGAAGTCAAGCCGGTAAGTGTCCTAGTGAAGATGTGTACCGTTCTGCAGGTTCCCATCGAAAATTCATCCGAGCTCTGCTTTCTCCCGAAGCTGCCGTAAAGCGACTTCTCGATCTTGTAGTAGCCAGCTGTGCTAGACGGTCCGCGCAACGCTATGCGCTGTCTCTTCATCACATGTAAATGTTCTTCGTGATAGCTCCTCTTATGATGAGAACAGTATTGTGACCCGTCGAAGCCACAGGCTCCTGCGGCTAAGTAAGGGACAACCAGAAATTTCCCGCGCCTCGTAACTCTGCCCTCTGTAGTCGTCATGGTCAATAGCCTCGATCCGCGTATGGTAGCGAGATTTGGATAGCCGTTGATGTCGCAAGATTGTCGGTTCAACAAGTTGCGCCACAAGACAACGGTCTGACGAGCTGGATTGGTGGTGACGTTGAACGATTTGCGATGCTGTGTTCCCCTCCTGGTGTAGTTACACGTATACTCTCGTCTCCAGTCCCCAAGATCACGATATACCAGTTGCTCACATTCTTTACCCAGCTTGTTTTATACAGCTACAATGCTGGAGATGCAACCTAAGGAGCGGCATCGACTTCCACGAGGCTCGCTTGTCGCCTATAAGAAGATTCAGAGCTCGTAGGCATTAGGGCGTACGAGCAACGATTATAGTGATATTGCAGGAAGAGTCTACAAGACGTCGAGCTGCCACGTGGCCAGATACTCATCGGGTGCGACCAGGACGCATGCTGTTCGATAAGAGCCGTCGGGAACAGAGCTCACGGCGCAAGAGTGGCAGCTTCTCCGCAAATGTCTCCAGCCATCGGGTCGTCTGGTGCCAGACAGACTGCTGTCGCATAGTCGCCGTCGTGACTGATGCTGATATTGGCTATTTGGCCGGACAGTTCTGCATATTCGGGCTCCTTCACAGATATGTCGGTGGAATGCCGGATGTCTTCGGATTTCTCCCCAGCAGGTGCACATTGGCTCCTCGGTCTTTCAAACTGTCCATGATCTCGTATCAGAGCGTAAGGGCCTCGCTCTCCCGGGTGTCGTAGAATCTCGACCTCCAACAACCTCAATTTGCGGTGATACAAGGCCTTGATGACGGCCTCCTTCGCAGCCCATCTATGGAGTGGTTAGAGGCGAGGTAAAGGACTCGCGTCGCGCTACTGACCTTCCAGCAAGGTATGTGCAAACTTCAGGGTGATCGTTGTCCACAAAGGCTGCTGTCTTGCCTCGGAATCGCTTGAAGAAGTCGTTTTGCTCACGTTCTGTCAGGAATCGCTTCAAAAATGGTAGCAGCGTGTCGCGCTTGTTCCTTCCAGCCTTCGTGATCAGTCGCTGTATTCTTGAAATACGACAGATATCCGTGCCGATGCCTAGGGCGAAAGGAAATGGACGGGGTGGCATGGCTTGATGATGGAGATGGCGCATGAAGTAAAATGCAAGGACGAGACGACTCACAATAGGTTTGAGCGGAGTTGAGACTCTGCATGCGGCAAGGTCGAATCTCCGAGGGCTCAGGCCCACCACACGACATGTTGGTAGAGGTGTCAGCTTCAACGTTGAATACAATACCCACCTGGCTGCCTGAATGGCTGCCTGGAAGATGTGAGAGTACACCTGTTGATGTCGCACACAGCTCACGTGATCTAACAAGTCCATTGTTTACCTTGTTATCTCAGCTCTCCTATATCCCCGCGGTCTCGCGTATCTCCCACAAGATCCCTGCCAGTATGGCGGAATACAAGCCAGACGAGGCGCATTTCAAGCAGCTCAAAGACAAAGTCGTCGTCCTGACAGGCGGTGCAACCGGTATCGGCGCTGCCACAGTCCGTCTTCTTGCCACGAATGGAGTACACGTTGTCCTGGGAGATATCAACAAGACGGCCGCAGACGATCTGAGCAGGGAATTCCCGTCGGTCACTTCTTTGCACTGCGACGTCACGAAATACGATGATCTGTACAGCCTCTTCAAGACGGCGCACTCGAAGCACGGGCGCGTACATCATGCCATCTCTTGTGCGGGTGTCTTTGAGCATGGCAACTGGTACGATCCTAGATTGACCATTGACAGCGTGGGGAAGGATCCTGGCAATACAAAGACCATGGACGTGAACGTCATGGGCACCTTGCAGTTTTCCAGGATCGCAGCGGTATTCCTTCGTGAAGGCATTCAAAAAGGCGAAAACAGAAGCTTAGTATTGCTATCCAGCGTTAATGCATTCCGCGAGAGTCCTGGGCTCTTTCTGTACCAGACTTCGAAGCATGCCATACATGGTCTACTACGTTCGTCACGCAAGACCTTATTCGAACGAGATGGGATCCGTGTGAATGCTATATGTCCTGGTGTCACTGACACACCAATGGCTCATCATGTTGCCAAGGTCTTCAAAGAACAAGGACTGTTCGTACAGGAACCAGAAGATGTTGCAAGAGTCATAGTTGGCTTGGAAGTCGATGACAGCATCCAGGGCAAAGCATTCTATATTGAAGGCGGTGGCGCGTGGGAATTCGAGGATAGCTTTGTCCGTGAGCAACCAAGATGGCTTGGTGAGGAAGCTACTCGGCGCATGAGGGTGAATTCTGAGGCAGTCCAAAGGGTAAGTGGCAGACTGCTCCTGGTTGATGCAAGACAAAGCTGACGACGGTAAGGGTGCTTTAGTGCCTAAGGAGTGATTGCGGTATGCTAACGGCGGTAGCCTAATGCCGGAAGGCAGAAGTCAGACACAATGCGACTATGTTGATAAACCGACAATTATACTGATTGGTTGACAGGGTGCGGACGCTAGGGGCTGTGTGCATAGCGCCGCAGTGTCCGGTTTGCGCCCTTAGCTCAGGCGCTCCACACTCCTCTTGCAGCGACATCAACAATGCTTGTGCAATGCTTGGCTGCAACCGCTTTGTGATGTTGTGATCAAGATGGCAAGGAGACATCGTCTTGCCTGACTCGCCTGAATCTTCATATGCTTTGAACCTGCTATTGGTATGCGAGATCACCTCTGCGACCGTTGCTCATGTTCTCGTTCTGCCAATCGATTTGTCACTTACCCGAGGGTCACCTTCTCCTCACACGTTGGCCAGAACCTTCGGTAAGTGGTGCTTCTTGTCATATGCAACTCTCTCTCGAGAAAGTCTTTTGTCGCTACGTCTTTTCGCCCCATTGTTCATCGTCGTCTCCAGCATGAAGACATCTACTTTCGCTTCCTTGTTGATACTGCTGGCTACAGCCGCCGCGCAAGACGTAACGGTCCCTACAACATGCGGCAACTACTCCGCTGGTAGGGATGAAGTCACATATACTGTACCTTACACCTACGACCAAGTCTTATCGATCATCGGCAACTACAGCAACCTTACCTGGTCCGGCAGCCCACCGGGCTCAGTGTCCTTGAATGGCACAGACAACACAGTCGGCACGGCACGAACATACGACATCGCGGGCGCGCACGTCATAGAGACTATCCTAAAATACTCCAAGCCTGCAGCACCAGGCCCGTATAACGAAGTCCACAATACTGCGACTCTTGCGGTCCCTAGCGCAAACGTCAGCTTTTACATTCCATACGATGGCACAATTGTGAGCAGCGAGTGTGGTGGCAAGGCGAGCACTTTCAACTTCACGGCCGAATTTTGTGCGACGAATGTGACCACCGCTGCGGCTGTGTTGCATATGCTGCATTTGCAGGATGCGGTTACTGTTGGGAAATTCTTGGGGGGACAGAATTTTACTTCTTGTGCAGCACTGGGCGCGAGCAACTCGACTGGCATTGGTAGTGCGACAGGTGCGACGGGAGGTGCGCCGGTGCAGTATACCGGTGCTGGTGTGAGGTACGAGGCAGGCTTGGCGATGCTGTTCATGAGCTTTTTGCTTGGAAGTATTTCATTCTAGATGGCAGTAAGCGAATATCCTAAAGTTCATCCTCATTATCTCAACAATCCCTTGCCGTATTACGTACCTAAGCACTCGCTAACAGTGACATGTGACTGTGCGCCATGTCCTCTCAGCTCTTCCGTCCTGATCCTGCCAAATTTGGAAAGACTTGGTACTTCTTCAAGGAAACAGGCACAACATCAGCATGGCTGACGAACGTCCAAGAATTCCAACCAAGCGCATGACGCCGTATTCGGCAGTTGCAAGCTCGTTAAGGGAGTGCTCGTCCTATTGCCAATATTCGAATTTCCCTTGGCTGGTTCCACAAGCAAGACTTGGTTGCGGGCATTTCGACTCGACTCGACAATGGTAGCAGGAGAAGGGAGCATGCTTGATGGTGTGAGACTCAACCTTTACCTGGTGGAACTAATTGAGCTTGACAGCGACCGGACAGAAGACCTGAGAGGGGAGAATAAGAAGCGACCCTGAGAGTTCCGAACTAAGTTTGATGATCATGAGCGTTGGCTGCCTTGCCTACGCGCCTGTTCCGTTCACGCCCAGTCTGAGGACATCGCAACAATGAGCTCAGAGTGGGTCGGCGGTACTCAGAACCTGATGTTCCAAAAGTGGGAAGGAGGCTGCGCATCGGAAGCCATCGTCAGCAAAGACTTCGTCACTCGGAATGAGAACGATACGCGAAGAGTCGTGAAGGTCCCACGTTCCGTGTGCCGAATGCCGAACTCACCTTGATTGTGCAAGTAGTGCTATTTACCACACTTGGATATGTGCGATGGTATGCATAGCACCCGTTCGTAGACTCCGTTATGACGCGTCCGCGAGCACTGCGAATATGGACTTCTTCATAGTCAGGGGGGTTCTGCAGCTTTGCAAGTGTGATGCAGTCGTGCCCTCCCACTCGGCGGCCCTGGCCGTTAGCGAAGGGCGAGGATAGGACGAGGTCGCCATCCTGTAAGCACGCACCATCGCGCTTGTGAACGGTGTGGTCGAGTCGAGTTGACCTGCCGATAGTTTCGTACATGCTGGAGCCAGATCGACAAGCGAAAGAAGCGTTTGGATATCTCGCACAAGTGCGCAGCAACAGATTGGAGTGTGTACTCTGTGAAGCACGGCATCAGCATCAATGAGATAAATGATCAAACTCACCAATTTTCTGCCTCGAAATCATCTCGAGACTCAAAAGCTGCGCACTTAAGCCTGCTCTCTACGGCGCGAGTGCGCTAATCCTTGATTCGCAAGCAAACCTTTTGAACGTCTGTCACGATGGACAGGCGCCACTCCTACGAGACACATGATCAAAGCGCCATTCAGATTTAGTCTCTTGGGTCTCGTTCGTATAGTCAGTTGGCGACTGTGAGGGATGCTTTGGCCAGTCTATAGGGCGCACATTCGATTCGGGTGTCGGAACTCTATGCACGTGCCGATTGCGCACAGATTCTCCACCTCAAACACCGGACCTTGCAAGCAAGTACCCCAGCAGCATTCTACGGGCATGGCCCGAAACTGATCCGAGGCCTCAGCTGGGAGGTTGGCGACCCAGAGCTTCGAAAGTAGGATGCAGAAGATGGATCGGTACCCTTGTATTATCTGCAAATCGAGCACCAGCGAAGAAGGAAGTGCAGAAGTAGCCAGAGATCCCACGGGTATCACACATCTTCCGCGAAGAACTCGTCAGTCGTGACGAGAACAAGCAGCGCAGGCGTGTATAGAAGCAGAAGGCAGGGTAGTCTTTGCAGGATGAAGCATGAGTAATTTCCGGACCAGGCGGGTCGGCGAACATAGACCAGATCATGGTTAGGCAAAGATGGAACAGTCCGACAGTCTTCTTCAGGAAGTCTAGGCGGCACGATGCCGGATGGCTTCAGAGGAAGTCGTACTTCATGGCGAGTATATATACACGTCACAACTCAGCTAACTGTCTGCGCTGTTCTCTTATACTGCTTCCATCTCAACGTCCCTCTATCATGCCGGCACGGCTCTTCTGTTCTTCCTTCAATGCTTCGCGCCCTTCTGCTCGGTCTGCTCGGCCTCCTTGAGGAATTGTCTGATCATGTGCGTTAGGCCTATTTCTCACTCATGCGCTCTTCACAGCCATTGTATCTGCAACGTACTGTATAAAATTCTCCTCATCCTTGCTGCTCGCATTGATCGGGGGTGCCTGTTGCGCGGGCTTCTTGCTGCCGCCCGTCATCGCCCAGGTGCCAACGAAAAGAGTCGAGAGGGTCGCAATCGCGAGCTAGAACACAACCATCAGCTGTATGAACCTCTACGTGCCGTAGCACGAATCGCGCTCAATGCTTCCCAAGGGGTGCCCGGTCATTGTGTTCGAGAGATTGCATACCACGTGCGAGCCAACCTTCTGGCCGGCGAGCTGGTAGTATTGGACCATATTTCCAAAAATTCTCGAGATGGGGGGAGTGGTCGATAGCGAGGTGTGCTTGATTCTAGTGCCGCTGGAGGGTGATGCGAAGTGAAGTCGGGACGATGAGCTTCTTTGCCGAGCGCAGCCACTTTCTTCAGCCACAGTGACTTGGGAGCTCTTTCCCGAGCCCAGACTGACATCACAGCTCTTGCTGTGACCTGTATGTAAACCAGCGTGCCACGTTTACAGCACAACATTCATACACACCACGAGCCACGTAAAATTATGTCTCGCGATCGCAAAACGGCCGCTGACGAGCTGACATCGTCTAACATCGCAAACCTGAACCCAAACGACCTCGACAAGCTCGACACAATCCCCCACGAACGACAAGAACCACGACCCGACTTCTCCAAACCCTTACCACGCCAAAAGCTCCCTTCCGACCTTCAAAAGACCCTCGACAATGACGAAAGTTTCTGGGAAGTCCTCTCCTCAGGAGAAGGTAAAGAGTCCACCGACACATCCGTCCGCTATGCCGCCTACGCTTCCCGCCTCCGCACCATAATGCTTTCCGCCCAGAGGTACGTCGCCTACACCTCCGATATAGGCGAATCCTTCCGCCCCGTCGCGCACCCGTGGCTAGTCCGAGGCGCATACGGCGTAAGTTGGGCATATCTTATCGGTGATGTGAGCTACGAAGGCTACAAAGCGCGGGTGCGGAATCAGAATCTTTTGAACCCGCAGACCGATGAGAACAAGGCTGTGTCTGAGTCACTCCCGGGACCGAGTGGGGTTGTGCCTGCGATCGAGGATTATCGGGCTGTGATGGCGCAGAGGGCCGTGTTTCAGGGGGTGGCTAGTATGGGTTTGCCGGCGTTTACGATTCACAGTATCGTGAGGTATTCGGGGAGGGCAATGAAGAATGTGAAGAATGTTAAATTGAGAACGTGGGGGCCTATTGGGTTGGGACTTGCGGCTGTGCCTGCTTTGCCATATATGTTCGATGCGCCGGTAGAGCATGCGACCGAGTGGATATTTCACAAGGCATTTGAGGCCATTGGTGGGCCAAAGGCTGTGGGGAAGGATGAGGCAGGCAGAGGCGCTGGGCTGGAGGAGAAGAGGGAGGCGAAGAAGATGGAGAAAGAGCTATAGTCACGGATCACGCTGCAATCGGTATATGTACAGAGGCATGGCGGCATGAAGTAATTCGGAGTGAAGTATGGCGAAAGGCGTTGGAACTCAGCTCAACGAAGCAAATAAATTTTTCGATACTCAAAGATATGTATATACCAGGTTGTGTTTATCAATAGTCGCAACAGCATGGAAGACAACCCGTCTGAACTAGCTTCGAGAAGCAGCCGGCAACAACTTCAAGCAGACATGATCCAACCAGATGTAGATAATGCAGTTCATGACAACGATCCCGCGGACAACGACTTTTACGAAGAACTTGTACCGCACGGTGCATGAAGATTGGAGTACTCCGCTGGCAGGGAATACGTACATTGCAATCGTTCGGTCAGGAAGCGGAATCCGGCCAAGGTCACAGGAGCTCGAGTAAAGCGTTCGTAACTTTACTCAACATGAAACAGCCATCTGTTGTGCCGCGAGACCGCCAGCTTGCCTCTGATGATGGTATCCAGAGACTTTCTCTAATCGGTGACTACCGTGGTCTACCGCGATCTGAGCAGGAAGCAGCACGTTTTCCAAGGCGAAGCTTTCGAAGTTCAGAGAGGTAGACATTCCGCAATGTAAGCGCAGCCTCTTGTATGATCCAGACACGCCCGATGATAACGTTAGCTTGAATCTCACAAATTCTTTCGTGATCCAACAGCACTCACCGGAACCATGGCAGTGTGTATAGTTGGGTGAGGACTGCGATGTCACGTGTATCCTTGGATTCGAGCCGAGCTTTGTGCAAGGCTTGTGGAAGGGTTCCGAGCAACGATCAACTGCCCCAGCCGCCTCAGTGGTCACATTGGATGATATATACATACTGCATCTGTTCAAATCGTTCTCTCAGCATCTGCTAACCTCAGACGCCTGTAGGCCCTTTCAGCACTTCTCAGTACATTCAAGAAACATCCGTGCACGATACTTTGACGTCTTTCTCGCGGGTCACCCCAGCAATAAGAAAGTGTTTCGTAGAAGACGTGGGTTTGCGAGTTAAGGCTGGAGCGAGGGAGTAAACATCTCAGAGGATCATTACTGGTGCCTTGCAAAATAGTAAGTAGTCGAACTTCTTGCAAGTCTTCGTGGAGAGTCCGATAATGGTCGGAGCGTGGCATTGACAGGTGGGTGATGGAGATGCCCATCGGAGCAGCTGGCGATCGCCGACGAAGGTGATTCGCTATGACCCATGTGCTAAGTGGCTGGAAAGTAGCACCACAATCGTTGCGGGTGCTAGGCCATGCGAAGTGGGTAATGCAGAAAGTGTGTGCATCGTCACGTGTCCTGTGGTGTGTGGTGGGTGGCGACTGAAGTAAAATCAAAGCTTTCATTCAACACACTCTAGACTAAAACCATTACGCACTAACACGAAGCAATCACGAGGGCAGCAACGGTGTCAAGCGACATACAACGTGCTGAACAGAGGCCACTCTTCCACGCCTTACGGCACGTCAAGTCGGCTTGCCACCTTTCGGTGGTATTCCCTCGCATAACGGACTGACACCGCTCAAAGCGGTCGACCGCCGATGAACTCGGCCCACGGGCGGACTTCAGCTGGAATGCCTTCAGGTTTAGGCAATTTCTCGCTCATGCACTGTGCGAAAAGGACGGCAGTCTACGGCCATGATTAGCATGATATCATCAATCATAGTGTTGTCATTGACTTACCTTAGGCTCCATGAACAACGGCACGCCGAAGTCCACGGCATTCCTCCTCATGACGTAGTCCTCGTCAAGCAAGCTGCTTGCCCTGCGCTTGGCCAGGTTGAATACACCTCGAATGTCATACTTCTCAAACACTTGGCGAAGGGCCTGCTTGTTGTCCTTAGGGAACTCGATGACTTCGACGGAAACACTGCCATCCTTACTGGACTGCTCAAGGTGCTCCTTGATCTCCTGGTTTGCAGCATAAAGCTTGTAGCCTAGTGGATTGAGGTAGTCAACAATCCGACCAAGGTCTGCAGTAGCAATATCTCCGCCAAAGAGAAGACCTTCACCTGGTTGTGGAAGGCGGAAGTTCATAGTGCTTTGCATAGCAGTCCAGTAAGCCTCGACGAGATTCTTCCCAAAGCAAGCCATCTCACCAGTCGATGACATCTCTACACCAAGGTAAGGGTCGGCACCAGCGAGACGAGTCCAGGCGAATTGCGGGACCTTGACAGCAAGGTAGTCGCGCTTCTCGTCCATGAGGTCAACAGGCTCAGGAACGTCCTTGTCGAGTAGCGCGCGGGTAGCCACATCGATGAAGTTGGTGCCGAGAACCTTGCTGACGAATGGGAAGGACCGAGATGCACGGAGATTGCACTCGATAACCTTGAGCTCATCGCCTGCGCTGATGATCTGCATGTTGAAGGGACCAGTGATCTTCCAGGCTTTGGCAACCTTCTCAGCAATCTCCTTAACCCGGTCGAGGGTGGTTTGGGAAAGGTTCACTGGTGGAAGGACAAGAGAAGCATCACCAGAGTGGACACCAGCGTTCTCGACGTGCTCAGAGACTGCATGGACAAGGAGCTTGCCGTTGTGTGCAACACCATCGCAATCGATTTCTTGAGCGCCTTCGATGAATTTGGTAATGACGACTGGGTGGTCTGGTGAAACATTGCTGGCGGCGAGGAGCTTCTCCTCGAGCTCATCCTCCGATCGAATAACGGTCATAGCGGCACCAGACAAGACGTAAGACGGGCGAACCAAAACAGGGTAGCTTACAGCATTGGCAAATTCCTTGGCTTCCTTGTAACTGGTGAGTTCCTTCCAGGCAGGCTGGTCGACACCAATGGAGTCCAAAATTCCGGAAAATTTCTGTCTATCTTCGGCCTTGTCGATATCGTTGGGGTCGGTACCGAGCACCTTAGCCTTGCCAGTCTCCTGGAGCTTGAGGGCAATGTTCTGTGGCAGCTGGCCACCAACAGAGACAACAACACCAGTAGCAGACTCAAGCTCGTAGATATCCATGACACGCTCGTAGCTGAGCTCTTCAAAGTACAGGCGGTCAGGAACATCGAAATCAGTGGAGTAGGTTTCTAGGAGTATCACGTTAGCATGACCTGCAGAAACAATTTGCTGCAGGGCCTATTTTTCTTACCTGGGTTGTAGTTGATCATAACAGTCTTCTTTCCCTGTTCCTTCAACGAAAGTGTAGCATTAACAGCACACCAATCAAATTCGACCGAGCTTCCAATACGGTAGACACCAGATCCAAGGACGAGAACACCATGATCATCGAAAATCACATCGTGGCTGGAAGCATTGTAGGTCGTGTACAGGTAATTTGTGTCAGCCGGGAATTCAGCAGCCAAAGTATCGATCTTCTTGACCCAAGGACGAATGCCAAAGTTCTTACGCCTGGCACGAACCTCATCTTCAGAAGAGTTGACAGCACGAGCAATCTGGCGATCACTGAAACCCTGCTTCTTAGCCTTGAGCATGAGTTCCTTCTTGACGCCAAAAAGAGAGCCTATGTCTTCGAGTTCGTGGGTGGTGTCGACGATGTTCTGGATCTTGTAGAGGAACCACTTGTCAATCTTGCTGAGTTCATTGACCTTGTCGACAGAGTAGCCTTCGTGGAGCATAGCTTGACCCACTGCGAGCCAGCGGCGATCAGTTGGGTTCTTGAGCACATCATCGAGGTCGTCAAACTTGTCGCCTTGGAGACCATCGAACTTGGGGTCGACCTGACGGATTGCCTTTTGGAAGCTTTCTTCGAAGGTACGTCCGATAGCCATGACTTCACCGATAGACTTCATGGCTGAGCCGATGTGACGGTCGACATTGTTGAACTTGCTCAGATCCCAGCGAGGAATCTTGGTCACGATGTAATCCAGAGAAGGTTCGAAGTTGGCAGTAGTGGTGCGAGTGACAGCATTAGGCAGTTCCGGTAGAGTGTGTCCTAAACCAATCTTTGCAGCAGTGTAGGCCAGCGGGTACCCAGTAGCTTTTGAGGCAAGAGCGGACGAGCGAGACAGACGAGCATTGACCTCGATGACTCTGTAGTCGAGACCATCAGGTTGCAGGGCGTATTGGACGTTGCATTCTCCTACGACACCAAGGTGACGCACGATCTTGATGGCAGCAGTTCGCAGCATGTGGTACTCCTCATCGCTGAATGTTTGTGACGGCGAGACGACAATGCTGTCTCCAGTGTGTACACCAAGCGGGTCGAAGTTTTCCATGTTGCAGACAGTAATACAGTTGTCCGAGGCATCTCGCACGACTTCGTACTCGGCCTCTTTCCAGCCCTTGAGGGACTTCTCAACCAAGATTTGAGGTGACAGAGTGAGCGATCGTGCAGCCATGTTCCGAAGCTCTTCAGCATTGTCCGCGAAGCCAGATCCAAGACCACCGAGTGCGTAGGCGGCACGGACGATGATGGGGTAGCCCACCTTGTCCGCAGCGTCCAATGCTTCCTCAACAGTCGAGACGGCGATACTCTCAGCGATAGGGATGTTGATCTCTTTCAGGGCCTGGGCGAAGAGGTCGCGATCTTCAGAGGTTTCCAACGTCTTGATGCTTGTACCGAGGACCTTGACGCCATAGCGCTCGAAGACACCCATCTTGTTCATCTGCACACCCAAGTTGAGGGCAGTCTGACCGCCAAAGGACAGGAAGATGCCGTCGGGCCTCTCTTTTTCGATAACGTAGGTGACATATTCGGGAGTGACAGGAAGGTAGTAGATCTCGTCGGCAAGGACGTGCGACGTTTGGATAGTAGCGATATTGGGGTTGATCAGGACGGATTTGATGCCGGCCTCCTTCAGTGCCTTGAGTGCTTGTGAACCAGAGTAATCGAACTCACCCGCCTGGCCGATAGACAGACCACCAGAGCCAATGACGAGGACCTTGTTGACATCAACCAGGTTCTGGCCACCAGCAATGGCGCCGCTGTCGAGGTATGCCTTTGCGTTGGGCGCAACTTCTGCTTGGCTGGCAGCGCGTTTCGCCGATTGAGAGAACTGTCGCAGCTGGTGGTGCCAGATTGGCTTTTGTTTGAGCTCCTTTCGTAGACATGTGGTTGGCGGCGGCGGCTGCTGCTGCTGCTGCTGCTGCTGCGGAACGAAGGTGCGTTTCGCGATGCGTGGAGCGAGGTGTTTGCTGTGCTGGAGAAGCTCCTTCGCAATTCGCCCACTGAGAGCCATTGCGACTCAGGACGTCGGTCAAACTGCAAGCCGCCTTCACCACCAGACAGCGACCTGCGCGAGGCTGTCTACCTCGTCTTGCTGTGAAGTGCACAATGCTCGCGTCAGTCGTGAAATGGATGGAGGATGACTGCTGTGTGTGCCACAAGAAGAATAATTTCCTGCAAACTGCAAGCTTCCACGCTAGGTCCAATGAGGAAGCCGTGAACTTTGCCGAGATAAGGCCAACCCACAGCGCGATGTGACTGCTTCCTCCTTACACCTTCACAACGACGAGGCATACAGAGGGGAGGGATCGTGGTCTTGACAATGAAGAGCACTCTAGGAAAATATACTCTACAGCTCCTTTTCTTATCGCTGATCGACGTGGATTCAACCGCATGGTCACTGGCAAATTTTCTCTGCAAGCATGCAGCACAGCGCCACTTGATGCGAACGCGCATGCTCCATGGCTGTTGCGATCTCGGACCCATTGCAGCTACTATGCATGTGAATCACCCATGTTGCCGTACAGTGGGCCAAATATGAAAAAACCATGTCTGTAAGAGCCACTTGATCTCCTCATACCATGCTAGCTACTTATTCCGCTTGGCCATCGTGTCCATACCTACGCACACATTCGGGTATACATTAGCGGCTGCCCATTAATTAAAGAAAACAGGTTGTCCAAGAGCCGGCGGCCAGCAGCTCAAGGATTGGTGTGTCGCGGTCGTGGTGGTGATTTGTGGTAGCCATGTGGAGGTGTATACGTCGCTTGCTAATCCAAAACAGCATTCCTTCCAAGCACAACATACAAACGCAGCATTGCTGAGGAGACGAAGGTATCATGCATGCAATGCAATCCAACTAAGGTACGCCATGGCACTCGGTGCTGTCAGCTCCCATCCATAAAGCCAGAGTTGTGACCCAGTATGTAAAGGTATGTAGCGAGCAACGCGAGTGTGCCTTGTTGTATGGCAAAAAATGTTCGAGTTCGTGGAGTTCGTTACGGCGTGACGCGCTCTCAACCAGGAGATACAGCGTAGAGCTTGACCTGTCTGGCTATATCTTCGGCGGGCTGGGCTTTCCTTCCAGGTTCTGAAACAACGTCTCCGGCGGTAGACGAGCCATGTTGGTGCTCTTGTCTACCGTCATCGGTACATAACCTTCCTTGCGTCTTCTGCGCCGTTCGAGAAGGATGCCGATAACTACCATCAGGAAGATGAGAGCAAGTGATATCGCGAGGCCGATAAGAACGATCAGTCCAAGCGCTAAACGATGGTTATTCTGGTCCATGAAGTTTTGTGGATTGCTGACGAAGATTGCCGAAAGACTGCCCTGGCTACCATCTTCCATGTTGGTCAAGATGTACGGCTCGAATGTCGTGCCGTTGAAGAGCACAGCACTGGCATTGCCTTGATTCGGGATGTTGATGTCACCTAGGATCATCAGGGATTGGTCTTCCGACATGAGCGAGCTGCTGTCGTGATTCGACGTGAGGGGCATGATTTGCAGTTTCCGGATCGTTGTTGAGTCGCCGAGACCGCTTACGCCCGTCCAGGTGTCGTCTGCATACTTCGCCAGGTACACTGAGGAGTTTTCGGTCGCCACACCTGATACCCAGAACTCGTCGTACTTGCTGCTGACAGCGGATAGTGCAACGATCGGACCAGGTAATGTTGAGCCGCCCGCATACGCTTGTAAAGTCTGCTTTTTGGCATCGTACGTCGCCATAGTGGTGGCATTCCCGTTAATCGTGAGGTTGCCGGCAACGATCAGCTGTGTGTTCGAAGACCATACCATGGTGTTGATAGTTCCCGAAAGTCCAGATGCGGCATTCTGCCATTGCATTGTGCCTGCATCATAAATGCACAAGGTTCTGCACTGAAGAGAGCCGGCTGTTTCGAAGCTGCCACCGACATACACCGAGGCGCTCTCCGGCTGTGTTGCGACCGCGTTGACGATGACCGTGTCGCCACCTAGCGCAGGTGGATGTGGCGAGGCGAAGTTGTTTGCAGCAAGATCGTAGACGATGAGACCTGTAGCATCATTGCCATTGACAGTGCCATTCACAGCACCTCCTGCAAAGACAAGGGTATTGTACGTATCCATGGCAACAAAGAGCGAGTCAGAGTCCAGACCAGCCACGCCGCTCACGGTCTGCGTAGACTCTGTATTGTTGATGAAAATCAGATTCTCAACTATCGATCCATTGCTGGCTGTAGCTGCAAAGTTGCCACCAAGAATGGTGATGTTAAGGTTGTTCTCGTGGTAGAAGATGCCATTGTACACACCAGTGTAGTTCTGACCGGAATTTTGTGTCAAAAGCGAACGCTTGGATTTCGTTGAGGAGTTGGTAGTTAATGTCTGGCTGCTTTGCTGAAGGCGAACGCCCAGGGTCTCGATGGTCGGTTCGCCAGAGCCAACAAGCTGGATCGCATTGGCGTAGCCAAGACCTTGCGACACGATCCTGCCAGCGTATAGCGGGGACATGTCTGGGACCTCGGTGTATGCAGTAAGGAAGCCGTTGATAGATACAGTCGCGTTAGCGATGTTTTGCAGCCAGTTGCGCTGGCTCGGAACCCATATCGCAAAACCATTGGCATCGAAAGCCTCGCTGCCGTCAAAAGCGTTGACTGTAGAGAAATTGCCGCTCATCGCGAGACAATCTTGCTGATTGCCCTCGGTGATGTTGACCGTTAAAGGCAGGATCTCGAAAACTGAAGCACTGACACCAGCACCCAGTGCAGACCATCTATTCTCGTCCACAGAGAACACGGCAACGTTGTTGAGACCAGATGCTGAGTTGTCCCCAGTGTTGTTGAACGTGCCGCCAACGTACAGGGATGAGCCATTGAGGAGCATTGTCATGACTTGACCATTCAGTCCTCCTCCTGGAAGTGCTGTGGCATTATCCGCAATCGACATGATGTTCGAGATCCCGTCAGCGGAGAAGGCGCCAGCAACGTAGACGGTGTCGCCATCTTCCGCGACATCATTGACTACCGCGCCAGTGTTCAGTTTAGACCCTGCGGTATTGATAGCGGAGGTGGAAAAATCTTCATCGATGGTAACTTCGTTCGGGTTGTACTCGAACAAGCCGTTCAAGCCGCCCGTACTGGAGATCAGCTCGAATCGTACTCTGGATGCAACGACTGTCAAGGGCACATTCTGGTCAGACACAGGCGACAGCGTGACGGTAGGGCCGAAGGCTCCATTTTCGACGTCAATGTAACCATAATAGATCTGATCGAACTTGTCGTAGTTGTTGGTCTGGAACAAAGTGATAGTATCAAGCGAGCCTGTGTTCGTCATAGAGCCCGTCATGTTGACCTGACCTCTTGTTCCGCAAGAACCGTCCTGAATGCAGCCTGGCGTGTATACGGTGACAGAGTAATTGCCTGACTGCTGAATATTGGGCTTGAAGACCACATTCGTGTTCGAGCTCACCTGGTCTCCACTTGTCAGATAGGCAGTGAGGAAGTCGTTGTTGGTAAGGCCACGGTTCGCAGTCCGCTTCCAAATTCCATCACCAGCTGGCGAAACGATCGAGCTCGAGCCTGCGCTAAGGCCGTCGCATTGGGGTTCGTTGAAGTCGTTAACGGCGTAGCTGTATATGTCATCTTGGAACAACTCGATTCCAGCCAAGCCACCACCTCGTCCGTAATAGTCCAAGATGTTGATACGAAACTGGCTTGTCCCAACCTTGTTCACGAAGTGAAAGTCCTGTGCAGTGCTATTGTTTCCTGGGAGCGGGCAAGTGCGAGTGCAAGACTGATTCTGGCCAGTAGAGGGATCCACGTATGTGAGATTCAGAATGCCGCCATCGTTCAAGCGCTCGAAATTGAACGTCTTAGTGCCCCGGCCATCTACATTGGCATTGTAAAGTCGCAGCTTCGTGGCGACAAAGCCGTAGGCGTATGTCCCTTCCCACCAGCCGGAGACCTCATCGGGTAGAAGCCAATTGGTGTTTCTTTGAGAAGTGCTGCAAACGATGTCTGACGGCTGCGCAGTGTTGGTCGTGTCTGTAGTGGCAGAGACAGCTATGGTACCGCCACCTAGATTGACGACCTGCGCATCAGGCGTAGATGGTGTCGAAGCATTGCCCAGGCCAGTGAATTTACCTCCGAAAACAATGTTTCCTGCGCTGGTCTTGGCGATCGTGTTCACAGGGCCGTTGAATCCAGAAAAAGGCAGATTGACCCAGCCTGTTGTCCATGCCATAGCATTCGTCGAGTTGCCGCCCATGAAATTACCACCGACGTAGACTGTCGACGAGTTCTGGTCGCAGTACAATGCGCTCACGGGTCCGGTCAATCCGGGCAATGCTGTGAATGTGTCCTGATCCGGGTTCCACAGCGCTATCGAGCTCGCCTGCACGCCACCTATGCTGGTGAAGTTTCCTCCTAGCACCACCCCGTTGTTCGTGCCATCTCTCGCGATGAATGCGCACATGGCCTCGATCGCCGCATCTGCGTCCACCAAGCCGACACTTTCCCATGCTCCATTGGGATACCGCGTAAGCAGCGACTGGCTGCCGTTACTGGACAGATTCTCATTTTGGCCTTCGTATGTGTATAGCGATACTGAGTCGAAATCTCCTCCGATGGCTACGCGACCTAACTGCGACAAGTCGAGGTTGGGTGGTGATATGGCATTTTGCGTAAGCGCATAGGTTGGTCGAGCGGCGAGCAGGGGCAATGTGATTATGTAGCCAGCGAGCTCCGGCCCTATGGCCAACAGCTGGGCGATTATGTTTCGCATCTCATGCGGAGTGAGTGTTTGGTTTGGCGCCCGAAGGCGAGGCTTATGTCGTGTCTCGATCGGCAGCCGCTTCAGTCGTCGTCGGATCGAGTATTAGTTGTTGGTGTGCGCGAATGTCGTCGGAAGAATGGCGCCGGAACAAACAAGAAAGGTGTGTTGAACGTCGGAGGAGGGATAGAATGCTGAAACAAGGCTCTTCGGTTCCAGATCGTTACGATCTCATGCTGCCTCAGCACGTCGTGCAATAGTCGGAGGGAGTATGAAACGTGGCGGGCGCGCTCGAACTAGCGAATGGAAGAAGGGTTGATGGTGAAAGGAATGACTATGGGTGAGTTGCTGCTGCTGTTCCTCCGCTTCCGCCGTCACCGCTGAGGTGGTGGTGATGTCGACGAAGAGATGTGCTATGCGCGGTGCCGGCTAGGAATGCGGATGTTTCAAGGTTCTGAGGAGAAGAGTCCACAGTCGGTCACTCCCAAGCAATTGGAGGCTCGAGCTTCGCCACTCGCCCAATCACAGCAGACGTGCAGCAATCACTGCTCTCTAGCTTTCGAACGGTGCTTGCTTCCCGAAATTACTGAGTCTCTTCTCGAATCAAAATGGCCGTTGTGCGTTGGTGTAACGATGAGCCGGCCTCGAAACTCAACCCGAACTAGACAGAGACAGAGACAGAGACAGAGAGAGAGCGAGCGGTGCGAGGAACAGTCCCGTCTTGTGCCACCGTAAGATTGTGGACGTCGTTGCGCGCCAAAGATACCACACTGCTTGCAGCCTGTCTGGCATGAAATCGCGATCAAGCAGAGGCACACCTGGCTCTTGTATTTGCTTTCAAACGCAAAAGGAATTGGATGGACTGCCCGGCCAACGTCCGAACAGCAAGGTTATCCCCATGACCCAGGTGGTCCACTTTCGAAAGGTCGCACAGCCACGCACACCCTCGTGCTGGTGAAACCGAAGAGTTCTACTGTATGCATTGGGAGCCGTGATGCCGAATGTTGAAGCACACAACTTACGATGATGTTGCTTGTTGGGAGACGTGCAAGATACCAGTTTGGCCCAATTGCAATTGCATACACTCTTCTCATCAATTCCTCGATACACAATGTATGCTAGCCGCCAAAATTGCTTCCCCCAAAAGACAACCGAGTACTCAGGGTGGCTAGAAGTCTCCTTGCTACAGCCACGCGCATCCCCGCAAGTACTATCACAACATCTCCGACGTGACTACAGTGCCGGGCTTGGCGTCAGAAGCTGACCGTTGACCATGAGCGGCTCATTCAGGTTCTGCGACAAAAGTCTTGTCTCAGCAAGGCGGCGCAGGTCGTCCTCTGCCATGCGACTGCGCTGCTCCTCGTGCTCGATCCCAGCGCAGGAACATTGCATGACGACTGTCTCCCAGGTGGCCATCCCGCTCCGGATGCAGGAGGACATGGCTTTGAGTGCCTCTTGCTGCCGCTCAGTCACACCTGCGTATGCGGCCATGACTGTCTTCTCGTCTCTATGTCCGATCTTACTGAGCTGGCCTGCAGAGTGCAAGTCGCGAAGCTTGCCAGGGAGGATGATCCAGTTTGGGTCATTGGGGTTGTGGTTGCCGTACACGTCCGGCATGAAGTCCCCGTGGATGTAGAAGCAGATCTGGCGAGGGCAGTCTTGCTTGCTGTTTGGGCTGAGGTCGCATCGCCGGTGAGTGCATGGGACGCCGCGGAGTATGCACTCTCGACAAACAGAGGCCTCGTTGCAGCGGATGCCTGCAGGAAATTAGTAAGTGCAAGCTCTCGAGAATAAAGATCACTTACCATGCGAACGACAGTGGTCGCACACGATGAACTGCTGGCGCTCTTTGATAGAGTCCTTCGTGTTGGCGACGGTGATCGGAAGCTGCGGTGGGGGGATGTGCTATAGTACAGGTGAGCTTCCTTTTAGGCAATAGCGGAACACTTACTTACGATGACAGAGAGTTGTTCTTGAGGGCGCAAGATTCCGAGCTCTGCAGCACGCGCGCGGAGAGCCTCGTCGAAGCCGCGTGACTTGTCCGGGCTTGCACTCTTCGGTGGCGACGGAGCGGTGACCTATAAAAAAACGTGATCAGCTCTCGAGGTCGAAAGGAGATTCTTTCTGTGCGACTTACCTGGCGGTTGTGGGGACTCGACATACTCTCAGTAGTATCGCGCATGACAGAGACTGCGCTGTCGCGAGTCGACTTAGTAGGGGCGTCATTCGAAACCTGGCTCCTCGCATCCACCATCATCCCTCCAATACTGCCAAAGGCATCCGGCACATGCTTCTGGCGCAACATCTCCAAAGCTTCTCTTAGCAGGCGATCCGCAGCAATCAACTTGTGCGCCGCATCCAATTGGCCGTACATGGTACCCGTATGCTGAAGGGGCACCACCGCGATGGCATGGCGCACATCGCGAAGACTGCCGCAGATGCCGCAGCCACACTCGATGTGACGCGCGAAGGTCGGGTGGATTGGTGATGACATTTGAGACATGCTGGTGTAATGTGTGGTCGCTGTTTTTTGTTCGTGGTACTGGGTGAATGAGTCTAGACAAGTATGTGTGTGTGGTGGTGGTGGTGGCAGTGGTATGTCAAGTGGTGGGGATGAATGTCATCGTGAGGGAAATACATGCTTGAGTATATGATGCATGGATTTGGAGAGTGGACACTGTTGTGCTGAGGTGAAGGTGAGGTTGTGGCGAAGGTTCAGTTTGCTGCTCACATGATGCATTCTGCGCTAGCGTTTCAAGCGCAGCTGCCTTACCTGGAACAACAAACAATGTGCGGGCGAAAGCTTTTGTGCCGCAGCAATGCGCTTCGTGCGTGAGAATAAGACGATAGCATGTTGGAATGCAAAACATCATACGCTATGCAAGCCTCACGACGAATGAATTGTCCATGCTATGTCTCTCGAGTCGCTCGAGCTTTGCAAAAACGTCTCTGCTGCTGTTCAGCCGCTGCTCAGTCTCGACCGTCCGTGGTACGATGACCAGCCGCAGTAGCAGAGGACTCTACCATGACTGGGTCATTCTTTCGTGCTTGCCAACATACTGATGCACTTGGCTGATAATGATCCACAACGCTGGGTCCTTCGACATTCAGATAAGTAAAGTCATGAAGGTTGTCATTAAGCAATATTGAAAGCAAAGGCCTCATTGTGGGATGTTCAACTATTACCTGCCGCTGTTGTGATACCAGCACACAACTTGCGATCCAGGTCTGTACGTCCGTCTCCGTCGACGTATTTCCATGCATGTCATACATTGGCTTCCCATGTCGGCCAGACTTCTTGACAGCCGAACATGCGCACTTTCATGCTGATGAGCAGTTTACCACACTTTCGACCAGTATTTGCTCCCGTAGCATCCTGCATGTTCGAGTGACTTCTACTATCTTAGCCACCAGGTGGGAACACGCCAGCAATCGGTACATTTGCAATCATGTTCGTCCTCGCCATGCTTCATCATATCCATTCTTGCGAAGAGACTCACGTACATGAGCCACTGTTCATTCTGAACGCAGTGCGTACAGAACGCCCTGTCGTGAGCCACTCGAGTATGAGGAGATAATGCCTCCACAGTCTCGAAACTGATGCGGCATTCGACCTCGGGACCACTATTGCGGAGCACTTCTAGATGAAGCTGCTTCACGATGTCGCAGTGCTCTATATGGTAGTGTTCTCCTGATTGGGCGTGATGTTGAGAAAAGAGTCGTATCCTCGTGGCTGGCGTACGCATCAACCTCACCGTTGCCATAGCTTTCCTCATGATCTTCGTGATTCATCGCATGCTCTTCTTCGTTTTGGCATTGTCTTGATTTCTGACCGGTGCAGCCGTACTCATGGTTGTCGTCATATTATTCACAGGTTTGCGAGTCATTGATTATGGAAGGCCGTAATTTTGACTCTCGAATGCTGGATCAATGTTTGCAGTCGCATGGTTCTTCGTGTGCGTCAGAGTGTTCAACCTCTTCCGGACTTACAAAGTCGTTGCTGTACCACTTCTGATGTGACGACCACACCGCTCTCGCGCGTTTCAGTGGTCTGCCGATACTGGTCACGTCATCAAACGGTCGCTGCAGGTCATTGATGTCGCTGATCGTCTGCCTGTACCGTTAGCAGTCGCCGCAGGTGCAATCGAAGATGTCAGGTTCCTCCATGTTCGGGCTGTCTTGCATGAGCACAACGCTATGTTTTGTGAAGGCGTAGGAAGTTGTGGTGAATCAATCAGAATGGGATAATTGAGCTTACGGCAGCGGTTTTGATGGCAGGAGTTGCTCGCTTAACAGACGAGGTCACCATTTGAGGTCAGAACTCGACTCACTTTATGGCCAACACATGTATTTCATGATTGCACTGCCTTTGCTCGTCGCCTCCTGGCAAGATGACTAGTTATGCTCCGTGGTCGCAGTACTTTACGCCTGCACTCTGAAAGTCCTTCCACTAGCTGTCTTTCTCTCCTTCTCCTCGGTCTCTGGTCGAGCTCTGCGCAGCACTGTGATATGTCAGCATTGGCCACGCGCAGTATTTCTTGAGCTCACCTTGCAGGAAGTCTGCCGTCCGCCGGCGCATGCGGCTGTGAATGTACGCCTTGCTAGCCTTGATGTGATAGTGGAAGTAGTCCCGGAATGTCTGGATGTGCGAGATGACCTCGTACCGCCGCTGCTGTGTGAGATGGCGCGGGAACAGTACTTTGAGACGTTAGCCAATTTCAACTCCACGTAGCAGTTCACCTACCAAATGTGATGTATCCGACCTCACCCTTCCCGCTCGGCAACCCACTCACACCCTGTAACTCCAATGGCGGATCGTTGCGGAACAACACCTGAGGCGCGTTCTGAATAGCTCTCCTCCGTGCATCGACAAACTCTTGCAAGAACACCTTGCCATATATCCTGTCCGTCTCATCCGTGAACACTGTACTAAAGATGACAGTCACACGATCATGGCTGGCCTTGACATAAATCGCTTCCTGATCCCGATAGTGTATTGCTCTCAGCTCACCACCCTCCTTCACACCCTGCGGCGCACTCTCACTAGTATAGTGGCTTGCCTGTTCCGCAAGTGATGCATACTCGTCGAAAGCCTGCTCGAAAGGTGCTGCCATAGCATTGCGCTTTAACAAGCTTATTCGCCTGATCAGGTCGTCCTTCTCTTCTTGTGATTCGGGGAGTGCTTCGAGGTCGACTTGGACAGAGAAATCATAGCCAGATTCGGGAGATACGATGTAGGGGCCATATTCGCGTTGTAGGACAGATTCTGCGCCGTATTTGACCAGCTCTGGGTAACACTTTACGGCAATGGAGATGAGGATCTTGGTCTTGGATTCTGGTGTCGAAATGTGGAAAGTGACATTGTCGAAGTCGGAGACTACTTGGTCGATCGATGAAGGTGTTGTTCTGCGTATTGATCAGTACAACCATACCATTATGCTACGCAGGCAACTTCAAGCATACTCTGGACTGAAGCGGTCCTTGAGGAGCGACTCAATGAGCACG
Source organism: Exutisphaerella laricina CBS 326.52 (assembly GCA_000504385.2). NCBI lineage: Eukaryota > Fungi > Ascomycota > Dothideomycetes > Mycosphaerellales > Mycosphaerellaceae > Exutisphaerella > Exutisphaerella laricina. The sequence goes on along the minus strand of AWYE02000143.1, from coordinate 6,135 downwards.
TTCTGATAGTCCAGGAGAAGCATCGTGTCGTAAGTCACCGCAGCGTATGCTTGCAGGCTTGCGCTTCGCCGCGTCAGTTGTTACGAGTATGTCGTTGCAGGCAAATTGGTGACGATTAGGACAAGGTAGGCTCCAGCAGCACAGTTGATGCAGTGCAACCTTGAAGTGGGATGATGAACCCTGGGCGTCTCGGTTTCGCGATCCTGGCTCCGAGCGAACCTTTTATCGATTGACGAACTTTTTGTCCGTCGAAAGTACATCGTCATGGTGAGGTCTTACAGGTGAGTATCGTATATTGTCATATGTATCGTTACCGCCGCTAATGGTCATAGAAAGTACGAGTCTGGCCAAATCTTCGGCACAGTCTGCACAGCAACCTCCAATACCGTCTGGACGCCCGATCCTGGTTCGAGTCGCAGTGCTGGCGCAGGAAGAGCTTTTGTTGGCGCGAATGAGCAGGTTTTGTGCTGGGACGTGAAGAAGGGAGAGCTGCTGTCGAGATGGCATGATAAGGATAACAAGAGTCAAGTCACATGCATATCGCAATGTGAAGTGCAACCAGATCTGCTTGGCGTAGGATATGCCGATGGGTCGATACGAATATGGGATGCACTTTCCGGACAGGTCGTTGTTAGCTTCAACGGCCACAGAAGTGCTGTAACACATCTGCAGTTCGACCAAGAAGGCTCGAGACTGGCAAGTGGCAGCCGGGATACCGATATCATCATCTGGAATTTGCTATCAGAGACTGCAGAGTTCAGGCTACGAGGTCACAAGGATCAAATTACTGGACTTTCGTTCCTGCGCACCCCGGTGTTCTTGCAAGATTCGGAAGAAGTGGACGCCAACGGCCAGATCAACGCAGAGGTACAGGAGAAGTACTTGCTGTCGACGTCGAAGGATGCTCTTGTTAAAGTTTGGGACCTATCGACACCACACTGCATAGAAACGCATGTTGCACAAACTAGTGGCGAATGCTGGGCTTTGGGCACCAGTCCAGGCGGCGAAGGATGTATCACAGCAGGCAACGATGGCGAGCTCAAAGTCTGGAGGATCGATCTCGATGCTCTTGCAAAGCTGAGCAGTAACGTCAGCGAAAGTAAGAAGCAAGATGTGTTGGTGAGTCAAGGCATCTTGGCGCGACAGGTCAAAGACAGGACGATCGGCATATCATTCCACCCAAAGCAGGACTACATCGCTATACACGGGTCAGAAAAAGCTGTGGAGCTGTGGAGAATACGACCATCAGAAGAGCTACATCGTCATATGCAGCGCAAGAGGAGAAGACGCCGCGAGAAAGCTGCAGCTACTGGTGAGGCATTAGGGCCGGAGAAGGAGGAAGCACTCGAAGCGCCAGACATAGGCGACGTCTTCATCCCGTATGTCATCGTTCGCACTGGAGGAAAGCTGCGATCTGCAAACTGGGTCACAAGCGGCAGCAAATCTGCGAAGCACCTACAGATCCTTGCCGCGACTACGAACAACCAATTGGAAGTTTACAATGTTCTCTCGAATCGTGCGCTGGAGAAGACTGGAAGCAGGGAGCAGCCAGATTATAATCGGTCGCTAGCAGTAGAGCTACCCGCACACAGGACAGACGTGCGAAGCCTTTCCCTATCCTCAGACGACCGCATGCTGGCAAGTGCATCGACTGGTGCTCTCAAAGTCTGGAATTTGCGAACGCAATCGTGCCTGAGAACGCTAGATTGTGGACAGGCGCTGTGTTCATCATTTCTACCGGGTGATCGTATGGTATTGCTAGGCACCAAGACTGGCGAGCTCGAGCTATACGATATCAGCGCGAGCACACTCGTCGAGAAGATGACAGCACATGAAGGTGCGATCTGGACTCTGGCCGTGCATCCCGATGGACGTTCTGCCGTAACGGGCTCGGCGGACAAGACTGTGAAATTCTGGCGTTTCGATGTGGTCGACGAAGAGATTCCCGGAACACGGAGAACGACACAACGATTAAAGCTGACACAAACACGACAGCTCAACGTCGCAGATGATGTGCTTTCATTGTGCTTTTCGCCGGACCAGAAGTACCTTGCGCTCAGCACTCTCGACAACACTGTCAAACTCTTCTTCGTCGACAGCCTCAAGCCGTACCATATACTCTATGGCCACAAACTGCCGGTGCTGAACATCAGTATCAGCAGCGATTCGAAGCTTATTGCGACTTGCTCTGCAGACAAAAATGTCAGGATCTGGGGCATGGACTTTGGTGATTGCCACAAAGCATTCTTCGCCCATCAAGACAGCGTGATGCAGGTCAGCTTCATCTCACATCCGGTGGAGCAATATGAACGGCACACAATTTTCAGTGCCAGTAAAGACGGTGTGGTGAAGATATGGGATGGAGATAAGTTTGAGCAAATCCAGAAGCTCGAAGGACATCATGGCGAGATCTGGGCCATGGTCCTCAGCAAAACGGGCGAAACAGCCATCACTGCATCCCATGACAAGAGCATAAGAACCTGGCAGGTTGGTGACGACCTCATCTTCCTTGAAGAAGAGCGCGAGCGAGAGCTTGAAGAAATGTACGAATCCACCCTTGCCCAGAACATGGACCGGGACTTCCAAGACGAAGAAGAACAGAACGCCGATGTCGCTGTCGCAAGCAAGCAAACCATCACTACTCTTACGCACGGAGAAAAGATCATAGAAGCGCTCGAGATTGGCCTCACTGATCTTCACCTCATGCGTGCCTACGAACGCAACAAAATCGACAATCCAAAACTCGCTGTACCGCAAGACCGGAACCCTGTCTTCCAGTACAGCAACATTTCCGCCGAACAGCACGTCCTCAAAACACTCCGCAAAGTACCGGCAGCCGTCCTGAACGACGCACTCCTCGTGATACCTTTCACGACACTGCCAACAGTCTTCGCCTTCCTGGCCGTTTTCTTCCAGAAACGCATGCAGCCCGAGCTGGCGTGGCGTATCGCGTACTTTATGCTACAAGCACACATGACGCAGATTGTGGCGAGCAAGCAGTTGAAGCCGCTGCTGGCGGAAGTCTTTGAGGCGTATGAGGCATGGCAAGAAGAGGAAAGAAAGGTTATGGGATTCAATCTGGCTGGGCTTGAGATCCTGAGTAGAGAAGTGAGGGAAATCGAGACTGCTGGATACCTGAATGAGCCGATGGAAGATGATAGGGACGATGTAGAGAAGGGGAGAAAGAAGAGGGCCTTTGCTAGTGTGGCATAACGTGACGGAGCCACTGCAATGCAAAAAGTCGTCCCTGAAATGGTTTGATTATCTTCCGGTCGTTATCAGATAATGTTTACCCCTCCAGCCAGGATGGAGCTTGTCGTGGGCAGAAGAAGGTGGAGCTGCAATTTTGACACTTCATTGTTGCGCATCCATCTGCTCTGCTTGCTCCAATACGAAGGAAATGACTCTCTTCCCCGGCGTAGCTGTCGTAATTGGCGCGGCTTCTGGTATCGTAACGATGTAGCTTGATGACTTGGCAGATGACGATACGCTGACAGTCTCCAGGCATTGGGCAAGCTACTGCGCTCTCATTTGCCCAAGAAGGATGCAAGAAGATTCTTATTGCAGATCGTGTTCGATCTTCAGAGACTGAGCTATTGATCCATACCGACTACCCAGGCACCTCCGTCTGTTGTGTCATAGCAGATGTGCTTGATGAAACGAAAGTACAGGATATCATCGATAAAGCCGTTGATCACTGGGGACGAATCGACTACGCGGTCAATGCAGTCTGTAGCCAGCCATGGCCAAAAGGAGGTCGATGCATTTAACTAACACTTTTCAGGCCGGTATCTTGAGCAACAATGAACGCTCTCACGAGACCTCAATAGTCGATTTCGATCACATCAACGCCGTCAACTATCGAGGATGTTGGCTAGCATCACGAGCCGAAATTGCCCAAATGCTCAAGCAAGAACCACTCGAAACCCATGACGGCCGGCCAGGCCACCGAGGCAGCATCGTCAACTTTGCAAGCCAACTCGGTATCGTCGGCAGACCGGCAGCAGGTCAGTTGAAGGCTCATCGAACCGATCGAAACCAGATGCTTATGTCCATAAACAGCCGCTTACTGCGCGTCCAAAGCCGCCATAATCAACATGACCAAATGCGACGCCATCGACGTTCGTCACCAAAGCACCTCCCCTTCCTCAGTACTCGCTGACCTTCTCAGTACTCCAAAGACAATATCCGCATTAACTGGTAAATTCGTCCAATGTCCGAATTCATACAACACTAACACCATGACACCAAGCGTCTGCCCAGGCGTAATCGACACTCCAATGACGCGCCCCAACATGGACGTCCTCAAACCAGCAATCTCGATCGCCCCCATGAACCGCGCAGGAACAGCCCAAGAGGTCGCCGACGCAGTATTGTTCTTATCGAGCTCCAAGGCTTCGTTTATTCAAGGTTCGGCTCTTGTGGTTGATGGGGGTTACACCATCAATTGAGGGGAGTGGGTTTTGTCGTCGAGAACGCCAGCCATCGCCGTGTTGCGTCACAAATCGCTCGAACTAACTACGTACCATCAATCTTACACAACAAGCGCGTCAGGCAAAGACCGTGTTCGCATGCCGGCAAGTCCTGCAATGGCCTCGGCGGCAGACCGGGCGTCCGTCGAGAACGAATTCATAGTGTGTGGAGGGAGGACTTCGTACGATGCCCATAATAATATAAAACAAGGCGAAACATTCACTGTTCGCCAGGCCTTATGCTGTAGCAGTACCATATCTAGGAGGTGTCTTCGAGTTATCTCCCATCCCATGTATTACGTATTGCACTTCGTTAATGGGAGGGTTGCGATCACGACCTCGAAGCACCCCATCAAGTACTCTCTAACCTCGAAAAATTGGCAAGTGGATCAGATCAAGCTGCCCATCAGCGATCTTGCTTGGCTGAAGCTGCCGAGGCTGACGGCGCGCGCGGCGCAAGATACCAGTTCTGCGCGAAATGATCCTTGCAGCGAGGGTTAAATAGTCTTTGGTCGAGCCTTGACACCACAGTTGAGCCATATTGCACTAAAGTTCGGCAGAGCAGGCTTGTTTCATTGCCGACAGGTACAATGGAGGGCCCGGTCGAGTATTGCCACGGGATTGCATGGTGCGAACCACAAGTGGATGGTCATGGTCGTGGCAGTGGTTATGAGCCATATGAGTGGGAGAGGGGGGTGGGGGGGTGAGACGAGTACTGCTTTCCAATATACATTACATTAGGACGATCAGGCACCAGAGCTGGACAGGAAGTGTATCAGCACAGTGCCTTCGTTATAAGCATCTACCCGAAGATTATGTACATTGTTACCCTCCAAGGAGCAGGAGGGCAACACATTATACCTCCGTCGGTAGCAACACTTGTTTGTTTTCTAGCAGGAATATGAATCGACTTGCGAAAAGTGGTATCTTGCAGAGCATCTATTCTTCCTCCTCCTCTTCTGACGCCCTAGTTGCCAGCACCCATCTCTTGTCGCCACTCGCCTCGTCCCGCTCGTGTCGGAGAGCCAACTTGCTGAGGTGGCCAATGATGTTCTCCATTTGTGTGTCGTGTACAGAGCGGTTCTTGCGGCCGAGATTATCAAGAGCTGGAATCTTGTTAAGCAGGAAGTAGGTGACGGCGATGAAGATGAGCACTCCAATGGAGTATCCCCAGATAACAACAACGGTGACAACGTCGGTGTGACCGTTGCGGGTCTCCACAAAAGAGGTCATTGGGCTTGGAAGAGGCTCCTGGTAGATGTTGGGGTTGAGCCATCCGAAGATACAGAATAGCGTGGCGAGAACGTCAACACCGAAGATAGCGCCAACCAATTGCCACGATGGGAGGGTGTTGGCACCACGGGTAACGAAGATCAGCCAGTTCTCAGTGAGGGCAACTTCGAGGAAAAGGATTTCCTGAATGTTACCCCAGTTCTGGACGATACCACCGCTGGGCAGGTAGAGCGTACCGCGGATGATCCAGGTGGCGATGGCAAGTTCGAAACCGAGGACGACGGATATGATCCAAATCTTGGGCAGCTGCCACTCGACAGGACGCTGTTCGGAGTGTGCATTATCGTATGCGACAGCGACAGTGGCCAAATCGGCGAAGAGGGCGATAAAGACAATGAGCTCGGAGCTGATGGTCTCGTTGATGATGATC
>AWYE02000140.1:0-13189 GCA_000504385.2 Exutisphaerella laricina CBS 326.52 | reverse complement strand
GGTTTCTATGAAAGCTAAGTATATATATCTACGAGATCGCAGCCTCAGGCATCACTACAGCGGCTGCAGCCGAGATCCCCGCTATATGCCCTATAGGGCATCAAGTGAGCTGCTATCTAACGACTAGCGGAATTGAGCTCGTTTTCATCATCAGAGGCTGCGAGATTCGCTGGACCATAGCAGAGAGTTGTAACGAGCAGCAGGAGCCCATCGTGTCCGACGCATTGTTTAGCAGCCTTGTATTCCTGCGTTGTGTGCGAATGGTGTTGTAGAAGTGATCCGTGAGAGTCGCCCGAGAACAGCGTGTCTTTCTTGCGCGACCCAGAGCAGGCAGAGTCCGATACAGCACAGCTATAATCGTCTGACGCTCGACTTTGTCGCATGACTGGCACAAGCATCCGCCAGTGCCTTGCCGTCCCGTCTCAGATGAGCTATGCTACCAATGTTTAGCAGCTAGCAGAGCTGGAGCGCGTTCGATGTTTCTTCAGCTTAGCTGTTAGGAAGCGCCAACCATGGTTTTAAGAAGCCTTCTTGTGTTCTCGCTACAATCAGTGTAAAAAACGACATATACGCGACGATCACACCAACTTCCTTGTTCTTACGAATGCTTGCAGCTCGTCGTTCCTTACAGTTTCTATGATAGACCAAGTCCACTGTACTTATGCTGAACACTATGCTGCTGGAAGCCTCTAACAACAAGTGATATATTCATGAGTATGTCATGGTCGGCCACATACGACCATAGGCTGGTGAATAATAGTGGATCCCGTTCGCTCTCCTGTACTCAAGCACCAGACCGCAGGATTAGTACTACGGTGGGTGACCACGTGGGAATACCCTGTGTTGTATGTTTTGCACTTCATCTTTTACCTCGTAGTGGGTCATCGGACCGGTTTCACACCCTACTCCTAGTGCTCTGCTTAGGAAAATCTGCTTCCGATGCTTTTTGCTGTGCAGAAGCATTAAAAGTGCCGTGACATCGTACCTTTGGCACCAGCGCCTTGGGCTTGTGCATACCAACATGCTTCCGCAACACGGCGGGCACACCTCTTCGCACGAAGTGTTCACTGTCACAATGGCGGACTGCCAAGCATGACAGTGGCGAGACACCCTGGCGAATTCGATACACAATGGGCGGCACCATGTCCGTCCTTTTCGGGAAAGCCATAGATCTTTCACTGTCTGAGCTCGGCTTTAGGAGTTTGGCAAAGGCAATCCACTCTACAATCCGCTGGGAGATCCACCGTAACAGCCTGGGAAACAAGAAGCAGCACCTCAATAGAGCCGTACCATAACAAGCCTTACCATAACACTACAATCGAGGCGAGTACCCACAAGGCCTTCACCGATACGATGTTTCTTCCAGCTTCAGCCTAGCAACTGCATCCATAGGCAATTGGGCCATGTGACTCCTATCGCACTCTGGAAACACGGAGATAAGACTCTTGCGGCCAAGGACAACGCGATCATAGACATATGCGACACATCTAGGCGCAAAAGCTCTGTCCATGATGCTGAGGCTGGATACTGCGACATACTAGAGAGAAGGTGATGGCGAAGCTAAGTTGAAGCAGCCTTATGGAAAGGAAAAGAAGATATTCGAGAGACACTAGGAGGATGATACCATCCAGTCATCAGAGAAGTTTTGCAGCGCGTCTCAATTTGCTGCGTCCAGCCAACACCGAGAACGGACGTGTAGCAACGTTAACGTTCCCAGAACCCGCAAAGCTCCTCACTCGCATGAACATGCTACGCTACAAACAGATGGTCATATTTCTCCATGATCACAAGAATCACCCAATCATTCAGCTCATCTCTATCATCATAGGTGTAGGTCATGGAGACAGCATCGTTTGCGTGGATATCCATTGTAGACCAGCGACCATCCTTCACTACAGCCAACGTAGCGAGTACAACCGCAGCCACATCTACCAGCGGATCCTTCCTGTCTGAGATTATGGACAGCGATCCAGCAAGACGCACCAGCATCGATTGTAGGCGCCGTGAGGATGTATATGGCACACTAGACACGCATCGGAAGCAATACCTCTCCATGTTGGATGTGCTCAGTAGAATAACGCAATTGCGGCAACACTCGTAGGAGATCTCCTCGAAAACGAGAAGTCTTCTTTTGATACAGGACATCAACGTCGCTGCGTCGTATCGAGGGATTGTTGAATTTGTCCTCGTAGCTCGTCACCACATACACCTCTACCACTGCAGGGAGCAGCCTAGCGATAGAATCCAGGTTTCGCTACATCAACTCTTCCTCCCGAACAGTCACGGCTTGAGCCGGGCGGAGGTGGGCCCTTCCTTTGCTGGCTTCACGACTATGTACCTGAAGTAGCTACTACTACAGCGGAAACAAAGGGTACCAAACGTAGTGCTAGCAAAATCGGTTATGCATAAGTCTGAACGCCTAGCATGACAGAATCTTACCCTCCCTCGTGCGCATACGTGCTCTACAGCGGACTGAGCGGTCTAACTCTTACATCTAACAACCTTGCCCATCGTCTTCGCAGAAATCTTCTCCCATCGCCACTGCCACGTCCAGCATCCTTTCATTCGGGCTCGGAGGAGTGATGAACGCACCTTTGGTAGCTTGGAGCGCAATGATTCATCCCACAGCTGTATCCAGAAAAGGGAGACTGAGGCTGTGGATTACCTGCATGCCGTTGAGCTAAGCGAAAGCGCTTCGGGTACATTTGGGAGTCCATCTCCTACCACGACGAGCAGTGCCTAGTAATACTTGCAACCCGAACTGTGACGAGTCGCGGAAGATGTTGCACAACTTGACCGTAGCTTGTTACTCCAGGAGCGAAGGTGGTGCAATAGCGGAGTAAATGAAGGTAAGGGGCGGTTGTTAATGTTTAAAGTCAGTGCTCTTAGACCATTCGGGTCAAACCTCAAAGCGACTGCTCAGTAGCTGCATTGTGAGCTAGAGGTGCTGGTTACTTCCGTATTGTCTTTAGGGGGAGTGGCAGCAGGTACAATGGCCTTTTCATACGGCATGAAATCTAGAACGCTACTTCCGTAGTAACCTTGGAAGTCTGTGCGTTAGCCTGCCATGTTTTCGCTTTTGCTTTCCCTCCCTACTTGTGATAAGACAGGAAGTATTGACAACCGACAAGTGTGTACTCTACTGTTTACAGCTAGTAGTCGTAACGATTCGACACAGCTTAGATGCAAACGGCTCCAATTCAGGTCAAACAGTAAAGCTATAGAGTTGTGGCTATTCAAGCAGAAAATCGCAGTTAGTGACATTCGCATAGCTGCCGCCGATGATCGTTAAGGATGCTGTTGTCGAGCGACGCGTTCCGTCACTAGGGAAGTCTGAGGTTTGTCTAGTCACCCGAGTTTCGACGAAGAAAGTGCAATAGTGATGATATATTGGCAACTCGGTATCACAAGGCCGTGAAGGCGCCATCAAACATCGTGCCCGTGGCGGCAATGTAGTTGGAATTGCGCTTCCAGGCTCTGCTTGATTCCACGCTTCTACACAAGACAGGCGATGGCGGTCTGTAATCCTATGCGCGTACAATTCTTGCTATTAGAGCGTTGCTAAGCGGGAGTCGGGACGCGATTACGGAGGCGGTCCGGAATTACTATCTCAGCCAAGGCAGCACACAACAGTGATTGCACAATATACATCAAGTACGAAGCTCCTAGTTCTCTCTCTTCTCCTGCAGCTTCATAATCCTTGTCAACCGCCGGCTTGGCGCTTTTCTGGAGGCTCGCGAGGCCGACAGATCGACTCGGGTGAATCTTCCAGTGCTGATACACAAGGTCAAATTCTGCGCCTGTTCCTGTCGAAAGCGGTCTGCATAAATAGCTTCCTTTGGGTACTCTTCGAAGTCTACCATACGCTGAACGCCTGGAAGTCTCATGGATCGATCTCGACCAGCAAATACAGCGAGTAACGCGACGTGTCACAATCCAGCTACTAGTGTCCAATGCAGAAGAGCCGACTCACATATGCACGTCACATTCCTCGGGATATCTCAGCGGTGGTCAAGATCGGTGGTACCTCAGTAGATACGGCAGCACCTCCAGATCGTGCTTGCTCGTCGTAGCCAGTCCAAGCGTCTTCGCAGAACCACTATCGATAGAGTCCCGCAAAGCTTTCAGCTCGGAGTCGGGATCGTCGTCTTCGATCTCTCTCCTGGAACTGCTTTCGTAGCTGCAATTACTTGTACAACACCCCTGAATCACCTCCCGAACCACCTTCTGAATCTCCTCCTGAATCATGTCATGAATCACCTCCTGCCAAATTTCTTGTATATTGCTACCAGAGCCTAGTTGACCTATTGCCGCTGTGCCCCTGCGACCACATCCAGTGGACAAGGTGTCGTGGCGTCACACTTTACACTCAACGTGAAGGCTGAACGCGGTTGCGCTAAGTCTCCGAGTTGCGCCGACATGCGAGTCAGCACTAAACTCCTTTGTGTTCGATCAGTGTGTATACGCAGTCTTGCTGCGGCTCTCTCCAGTTTCGTGATCCTGCCGTCCATGGCGGCGAGCTTGTTGTTCTCACCATTGCGAAAGCCAGTACTAGCGTGCTTCGCCGCGTTGAGATTATTCTTCCCAACATTCTTCTCGCCGTCCAGATATACGACCATTGTTGTCGGCCGTCGAATCTATTGCGTGGCCTATCCGTTCAAGTGCCGTGAAGCGCGATATTAGGTTGTTTTGACCCTCCCTCAAACTGTTTTCCATCTTGGCCAGCTCCGCCTCGAACATTCCCGCGAGGCTCACCGTCTTGATACATCGCTGTATGTCGCTCGTTTCTGATTGCGGTTGACTGTTGTTCGCGTGACGGTGATGGGACTGAAAGATGGAGGCTGTGCCGGTGCGAGCAGCATTTCACCGTTCTGTTTCGAGATGCTTTCGAAGCATGGCGTGCGCGATGCGATTTTCTGCAAGTCCTTCGTCACAGCTGCGTCGTTTCCATGAGTAGACTCGGTAGAGCCTTTGTCGATGGTGATATTGCCCTGTTACACGCATGTTTCCTTTTGCAGGAGGATTTGTTTTCACATTCGGGCCGATCGTCCGCGGAAGCCTGCCGCTGGTTAGCGTCGAAGACTACAATAATATACTGTAGACTTCGAAACTAATGACAAGTCTATACCAACATCAAGCAGACAGCATCTACTATCGACTCTTGTAACGTCGCCGCCATGGGCTGCAGTACCGACCACGCATACTCTGGCGATCGCCGAATCGAGCTGTCGTCTCATGCAATTCCATTCTCAGCGTCCGACCAGAACTTTCACTCGCGATGTCAACTCTGTCTATCCTTCGCGGTTCCTCCGTTAATCGCATCACCATGAGCTCCCGAAAGCCTTCCAGCAATGAGTGCCGCTAACAGAAGAGCACTGGTGTATCTAGCAGCCTGCAAATCGCGACGCCATGCTCATCGCTTTCTACAGTGCTCATCAAGGAGGACCCCGATTGTCGACAAGGCTCCGGTCGGACCTGCCAAGAGGGAGGGGACTGCCACAAGGGACCGATTGGGCAATATCAGAGCTATCACTGGCTCATAGGGCAATGGCGATATAAACGTGCAGGCCAGCGTCGAGCCAATTCCATGTCGCGCTAGGCAGCGTCTCCGCATTCACTGTCATCTGATCAACCTAGAGGATCCCACAAGGACGAAAGGCCTGAGGTAGCGTCCAGAAGGAATACGCATACCAGCACCGAGGAATCACGTGAGCATGTGCTACGTCAGCCTGGCTTAGTCGAACACAAGCTTAAGGGCAACTAATACAAGCAACGTTCCCGGGCGACTCCGGACTCCACCTTCTATTTGACTGCTGCGTCAGCAACTCCTCGGAGCACGATCAACACATGAGTACAACAACGAGCTACAATAACGCTGGGACACAGCTATTCTGCCGCATGGCGTTCCCGCCGTGCGGGCCACTATCAAACTCACAAAACTCGCTCCAAACTTGGGAGTCCTCGCTCGTCTTCTCCACAAAAGGAGTTAATCGAGGTGACGGACTATGGCTATCACTGCTAGGTGATACTTGCTTGGGTGAAGGTGTATGCTACGGGACTATGGTACAAAGCGCAGCAGTCCACGGTGCGTGACTAGGACCTGCTACTACTAGAGAACGGGGCCTGGGCGCGCCACCAGTATTGCTTAGATGGCTGCTGATTCAAGCGGGGCCGAGCCAACTTTCAAAGGAGCACTTGTAAAGGATGAAGAACCGCAGCCACATCGTCTTGGTCGTCACGCCATTACACGCTTGCATCGTTCTAGCAGATTACACGCTGACATCGCTCCAACACGTTAACAAAATGCCTCCGTCAGTCAGGCCGACCGAACGAGCAGTAGCATGAGAGAAGATTCTTACTAAGATGCGAAAGCATGACATCCCTTTCCTCGCGGCGTTGACTCGAGCTCAGCATTTACAATCGAAGACGGTCCGTCGCTTACCTAGGCATTGGGATTATATATGGATGAGCTTGCGAACGTGGCGGAACCCTCTGACCATCTGCATGAAAGCGAGAATCATGCCGGACAAGCCGTCTGCCAAGTAAGCCGCATATGTCGATGAGCGACTCACCAAGCGCCTGCTTGCTATGACTTTATTCTTCGAGCCACGGGGCGTGTGGTACGATGGAGAGCTGCGTAGGGGATGGATGTAGTCACGAAGCACTCTCTGTTGGTGCGCTCAGAGCTTAAAAGTCAGAGAACGCGGAAGCGGGACCACCGTTTTTATCATGATAGCTAGACTTCTGCAGCTGGAAGTATGATTGACGAGCGGGAAAAAAGGTCGATGGTCACTAGCTGGAGGAAGGTATTGAAATGACGACGCAGAACGCAAGTCGCTGACATAAAGACAACGCTGTTCAAAGAGTCTCGATGCATATGCCTCTCGATGGCCAAGCTACCGAAGGCTGTGCTACTACGACCACTACGATGCAGCCCGTCATCGAGCTCAATACTATTTCGACTTTTGCAGAGCGAACCACTACAGTGACGTGATTTGTCCACCAATGGCACCGAAGACCGGAACAGTGAGCTCCCAGTAATATAAATACGGTACTATGGCAACGTCTTCGCCTACGACACTGTCCAGTACCTCCTAGATTCTCTTTGGAGTGGCATACCTAAGCTGGCTATCTAAAGGCTTGGTACGTCCTAGGGTCCTAGCTTGCTACGACAACGATCGAACAGTGGTAGAGAAGTATCGCAGTCAGACGCGCCGTAGATGTTCCTTATATTTACTAGCGCACGCACTGATGGCAATGTGCCTTCTCGGTCTCGCGCTTCGAGTAGTGCGTGCTTACATATTCTGTTGAAGGCAACAAAAGCTCTTAGTACGCATCTGGAAGCCTGCGATGGAGCCGAGCGCTGTAATCACACAGAGTTGACACTGCTTCGGGCCTGTCGTACCCTTAAAATAGATCCACACGCTTTGTCGAGGCGAGTACAGCAGTCATAAGAGCAGGGCAAGACGGCTTTTAGAGAGACGTCAACGTCCTAAACATCCAAGACCTAGCATTCGTCGGTAACCTTTGAAGGGGTTCCGGGGTCTACACACAATAAGCCATTCCTCCCTATGCGTGGTGCTTAAGTTCAGGCTTAGACAGCGGCTCGTCGCAAGAGTCACCTGTGAGATGGCGGCCCACCAGACTCGTGAAAGTGAGCAGCGTTCGAGCTAGGTGTAGACCCCATCGGAGACTTGGTCGCAGTTCCCTTCTTGCTTCGCAGTACTGGTGGTAGATCTGTTGGAAGCGTGGATTGAAGAAACGATGGTCACAAGAGCAAACCAAGTCTACGTCTATACAGAACAGGCGGATGCGATCTCTACAGTGCTTGAGATGAACGGGATGCAGTTTCATTGTCCCACACTCCAGTGGATAGGACGGGACGGGACGACTGCAATGCATTGAAGGAGACTGGTCGCTTAAGGCAAGATGGATACTGTCCGTTGTCGTTGACGACAATGCCTGCCTTTGATCAAGGCGCACTTTCTCCACTTCCGAAAGTTTGATTAGGCGCTTCATCGAGAAACAGCTTCATCACTTACTGCTCACTTCCACGGTGATCAAGCGCTTGGTCTTCGACATTATTTGCACAATCATTATGCGGATGGTCTCATTGCAGCGTTGACAAAGTAGAGTGTAGGCTGCTTTAAGCACACATTCTGTTCTCCAAGAGCACGCTTAACTTAACAGAATCGCTAACAACAACCCCGCATACCGCCTTGTCACGTGACCACATCCTTGTTGGTGCCTCCGTGTCGATGGACGATGTCGAGGCAAGAACGACGTTTGGGTGCGATGATTCAGCCAATGCCACCTTCGCTGTTTCTCGAACGTTGATGCGCAACGAAGCACGCGAGGTTCGTCTCGACAATGCCGATCGGCGCAAGGAGAGCCAGAAGAACAGAAAGAGGCGAAGAGGACTAGCCAGGCGTCAACATCACCTTCTGAATACTATAGGTGGTTCCATCTCGCAATCTATGCCGTCTAGATCCACAAGATAGCGCAAGGCACACCTCTTCCCACGACGTTGACGGACCTCTATCAGAAATCACGGAGGACTCGCTTTCCTGCCAAGACCATCCCTCTCGTTGACAGTGCGAATTACACCTTCTGGACAACTCGAATGGGCAATTTCCTTGAATTGCGCGGGCAAAGTCGAACGCTTTTCTCGAGGCTCCGGCCTCCGCCTTGTTAAGGCAGGAAACCGCGACAGATACCATCTGTAAGAGCTTTTTCGTCAACAAAATTAGTGCAGACAGTTCCCTTCATGTCAAAGAATGATGCACTAATCCACAGCGACCCTGATTGCATGCGACACGATGTTGCGTTCATTTTAGCCTGTGTCACGAAATCTTGAGCATCTGCCCGAAGATCAATGCTGCGCGCGGGTTGTTGCCACCACTATCGATGTACAATCATCTTGACCTGATCAGCCCTGCTGCGAGGACCTTTCGATCGACTTCACCACGTGGCTTCCTCCGTCTGCCACGTGGCTCGGCTATCAATCCATAACGCCTGCTAAGGCATTGTCTCTTCGGTTCAACTGGTAAGAAGGCTCGAACCTTCAGCTGTTCTGATGTTGCAGGAGCACCAACGACTGACAGCTGCTTGCAACCACAGAGTCTCGCTGAATTCGCACGAAGCTCACACGTGTCGTTGTATAGCAGGCGACATGCGACATGCCACCACAGCCAACGTCTCGTGTCTCGTTGCGAAAACGATCTCAGCCGTCGACACGACCAACCTCCACCGTCGTATCGCCAACCTTTCACGTCTCCAATTCTCGTCACTGCATCAGGTTTCCGACACCTTCCACTTCACAGCGCCTACCTCGCGATGCTACATACTTCCAGCCCACCCCGACGTCCAATGACACATAAGGGCGCGAGATTGGCGGATGGTCACGACAATCGCGTTTTCCAGGCACGACGACCATACGTCACCCCGTGTGCGAAGCTGACACGCACACAGGTCGCGACGCGCAACGGCCAAGGCATTGCGACAGTCAGTAAGCAGAAAAAGCCAGACGACTCTGACCACGACGATGCACCACGCTACGAGCATCTCCCGAAGCCGAACAGTGCTCGCGAGAAAGTAGTGGAGGTCATTGATACGTCATACGAGGAAGAAGAACAGGACAATTGCTCAATCTGCTTGGAACCTCTACAAGGTCAGGTCATCATTGATGGCAGTTGCGGACACAGACTGCATCGTGCGTGCTTCGACCTCCTTTTCCAGAATGAGTGGGAAAAGCCTCTGAAACTACATCTACCTAGTTTCGACGTCTCGAAGGTCCTGATTGAGTGCCCTCTCTGTAGGAAGATGTTTGCCAGCAGTTGGCGAGGTGTAGACAAGCAGCGAGAGTTGACGTACAAGAGGAAGAGGGCGCGTCGACGTATGGAAGCACGCGACCGAGAGATGGCTCTGCGAGTTGAGGCAGATGAGCAGATTGATGATCCGATGAATTATCAGGAATTGGCACTGCTCTTAAGACAGCAACTAAACGATGGCGTGGCATAGATCTGAAAGCTGGAGAAGCGCAACTGTTTACACATTTAAACAGCGGCTAGTCACCAGCAGTCTCCTTATGTCAGATAGTAGTCGCGAATCCCCAACGAGCGCAACAATAGGAAAATCAAGACTCCATTTCGCATTCCATCTTCATCGATACGCGCCGTGGAGTGGTGCATCTCGCGCAGTTCTGCTACTCTTGCGTGACAAAGAGCGACACTAGCATTCAAACACAGTCTCACGCTACTCTTCATCTTAGCCAGCTTAGCCTCGAAAATGCCAGCGAAGCTCGCCAATCTTATATGTATCGCTGCATGTCGCTGCTCGGAGAAGTAGTGTGATGTAGTGATGATACTCGACTGAAATTGCAGACACTCTCGTGTATTGGAATTTCGATCCAAATCAAGGCCGCTGATGCTGAGAAAGGAGAGAAAGACGCATCTGTCACGGCTTCTTAGCACGAAAACTGAGCCTAGTCGTGACGCTAGAGAGCATGTTTTAACCGGCGAAGCTGCGCACATATGTGTTTGCCACAAGTTGAGCGTGCTGCACCCGTAGCTTGGTGGAGACCTTCCGCGAGTCGCTGTCGTTCTCCATCTAGGTGTGGTGCAAACGTTCTGAACAGCGGCACCCGCAACGGCACGTACGTCGCCAATGGTCTTCGAGCCGAGGTTTTAGGAAGTAGCCATGCTGGTTTCCATGCCGCATAGAAAGACGAGTGTACCTGCTGCTGCTCGTAAGCAAGTAGGAGCGGTCCCGCCGTCCTTGGCCATGATGGGCGAACGGGTCTTTTGTCAACAACGCTCACTAGGTCTACGTGCAGCACGCACCTCGTCTTACAGACGTTTCGACGGCAGTGGCAAAGAAACAACGATGATACAGTTCTGCAGTCTTCCTTTGGCCTGACTGAACTTCACGGTATATACGATCGCCATGGCGTCATAGGTGCTTTGTTCTTGCTGTTTGGACTTCTGATTAGTGCACTGATCGCAGTGGCTCATAAGCCCTTGATCGCAATGCTTTATGTGCGGCGCCTTTGCTGCTTCTGGGAGCTTCAAAACCATTAGATGCTGCACATCTGGCAGCCACGGTGGAATTTCTCCTGAAGTCGAGCTTTGGCTGCACTCCATCAAGATCCGGCAAGGATCATTTAACCCTTGTCTTCCTCATTGTGCTGACCCACTCTTGCAGCAGACAATGTCCGCCAAAAAAATTGCGTTTAGCAATCATTCTTCCCTAGATCTTGTCACGCCACGAAACTGGTGTCGAGGCCCACGCAGACGTATCTTAGTCAACCTCGATGTCCCCTATCGCGTACATCCAATGTCGTCAGCACCCCTAGAAGAGTCACAAATGTCATGAAGAAGCCAAAGCAGCCTCGCGTACCAGACGATACTGCCATGCTCCAGCTTTCTTCACGCGCGCCAACGACAGCAGGACAGGCAAAGACACAACCGAGTCTACCCGCCGAAAGTCGTTCGAGGCCCGGCGCAACTCCAATACATTTTAACAGTCAGCGTGATCGTGGTCGAAGAGGAAGCGCAAGATGCACGTCAGCGGCCTCTGGATCAGTTCGTTTCGATCGTTCTAGCGATCTTCGCTGGCAAAAAGCTCGCCTGATTCAGTCTCGCAGAGAGAATGACATGAACGGCGAGGACTAGGCGCCCGGTATGATTTCCATACCCAAACAGAGTGCACAACACTACGTCAAATCCGTTACTGCTCCGCGAACCATCTCTGACGAGTTCTGCCTCTCTGGACAGCGACACCTGCAAGCCAATAGCTCCCGAGAGTGCCTTCTGCAAGCAACTAAGCGCCGAATAAGTCCTACCCACCTAAGCCGACGTTCAGATCCACCGCACAACCATACTAGGCAAATGCCTTTCGAAGCCAACAATCGACCTCACTAGTAGCAGGCACAGTGACAACAGCGAGGAGCACTTCAATACAGCGCTATTATCGGTCTTTTACTTTGGCTCGTGTCGACCATGGGACAGACTTTGCGTAGCAGCCCGTGACCAGAAAGTGCGGTAGCGATCCTTACTCGACAACTCCTCATCCTAGCGAACCACTCTCGATCCCGGATCGTACACTGACGATGACCACAGCACCATGGTGTCAATAGTGTAAATCATACGTGCCGGAACAGAGGCAAAGCCGACGGAAAACTCAGAGCGTGCAACACGAGCTCGGTCCTATGGAATACATAATAGCTAATGGCTTCAATGCCGACCTACTGTTCGATGGTCCTCAACACATTTTCCAACTCATCTTACATCTAGCAACCTCTCCTCATCAAGCCGACGCCACAACCTAGCTATGACACTTCGCTTCGTCTCTGAGTCACCCGAATCCCTCACAGGGCAATCTGCCATTGCGCTCTACGATACTTCCGACTTCGTATTGGCATCTCCTTCCCTAATGTCGTGAGTAGGTAGGACATAGTATATTTTGTAGAATAGGAACTAGTAGAGACAGTTCGACCATATTTCTATACTAGTATCCATTACCGTGCTAGTATATAAACCCTTTACTATGTAGCTGTTCGTCGTACGTTGCTACCTAAACGTTGTCGTTTAGATCGTCTTCGGCTTATAAATCCATATAATACTAGTAGTAATAACAATTATTGCTAGCTTTTTACTATGCGTTGCCGGACTATACGTAGCTATTCGCGCCTTATAGACGTATACGCGAGTAACAATATTACTACGGCTATCGACTATAGTAGTATAGCTTCGCGAAAGTTTCTAGAGTATTCGAATATAAGTAGATATCGGTACGCTTTTTAGCGTAGTAGTTAGTATTATATATTAGCTCGCTATTTAACGCTATAAAGTATATATTACCTACCCTCGCCGCCGTTATTATAATAAGAGTCCTTAGCGATATAGCGTCTCTATTAGTATACTACTTAAGAGACTCGTAAGGATCGTATAGGCGTAGTAATAGTAGTTATATACTAGTACGAAGTAGTCTCGGCTCCGTTAGCGGGAGCTTTCGTAATAGGTCGGAAGGCTACCCGCTTTACGATAAGGAACCTTAGTCTAGTAGTACGTATTACGTAAGTATATAAAGTATCGTTAGAATATATAAATCTTAGATAATAGAGTATATTTACCGTCGTAATATTAGCTCTTCTTATATCGTTACGCTAGGTAGATAGGCTCTCGGTTTT
>AWYE02000139.1:0-10817 GCA_000504385.2 Exutisphaerella laricina CBS 326.52 | reverse complement strand
GGGGGGGTTTCTCACAGCGGACGGCTACTTCGGCTAATGGCGACCAGCCGGTCTCAATTCTCTGCAGACTATCGAATTTTGACTTTCTGCTGAACACTCTCCATGATTTTGTGTCGGAATATGACGCAAGTATTGTTCGTCCAAATCAGAACAACCGAACAATCTGTGCCTGACACTTAGCAGCTACAGATCCATATCTCATGCGCTCGCACTGAGACAAATTCATTGAGACAAATCCATTCAGACAAATCCATTGTTGAGAAGCATAGAGCTAGCAGCAATAGGCCAGATGTAACCATGCTGCTTCCTCCTTGAAAGTATGTATATGTAGTCCTGTAATGACAGATGCATACCGATATACTGGGGGCCTGTGATGGGGGGTAATCCGGAAAGCAGGATTCAGGAAGAATACTACCTCTGGATGCATGTACAGTAACAACAGTACAAAGTACGTGATAGAACTAAGCCGTCGATGCCCGATTCAGCCAACATGACGTACACACAGCTCCCCTCCCCCACTTCTTCACTTTCTTCTTAGTCTTTCTGGTTGTTGAACTTGTGTACCCTCCACATCTTGCAACACACATTCGCCAACAGCAGAAACTGCACCTCCAACTCAATATGTTTCCCATTCTCCTCCTGCAGCTCTGCCTCGCGGCGCTCACCTTTGCGGCGCCCCTCGCCAACGACATCCACGCCACCGCCAACAACGCCTGGCAGTATGGCACTGGCGGTGGTATTCTCGGTTTCGTCGTTCTGGTCATCGATGTGATGGTGTGGATGTCAGTCATCATATTGCTTGGGTCAGAAGTATACGAGTCTTCTCTTGCTGACTCTTTCTTCTTCCAGTGAGGTCCTCAAGTCCAACCGCCCACCACTCTCGAAGGTCTTGTGGTGCTTGCTGGTCTTCCTCTTTCCCATCGTTGGAGCCGCCGTCTACTACCTCTTCTCCAACCGCGCCGCCCACAGCCAAGGTGCTGGCTACGAGCCAATCGGTGCATAGAGAGAGGACCTGCTGGACAAGCATATGCCGGCGATTATGCGAACGATAAAAGTGAAGCGCGGTCCACATTCACCGTCATGGATCGCCTGATCACTTCATCATAACTTATTACAGGAGCGACACTATGGAAGCCGTGAGCGTTTGGCGGACCGGCAATCAGTACCACACACATCTTAGCTAGATCATGACTTATGAGCGAATGACTAAGACTGGTAGTAATCAACAGATGCCCTTGAAGATGAAATCAATACTAGCAGGCCACCAGTTATATAATTATATCCATCACTGCAGCAAAGCGTCCATCCTCCCATCATCCATCCAGTGAGATCCTCCCCCGCATCGGTAGCCACCTTGCTGCTTGATCCATCGATATCCCACGGGGCAACAACCCATTTCCTGCAACTTGGCCAGTGCCAAAGCCTCTTTATGACGTGTCTCTTCCGCCTCCTTACGCTTACGCTCTAGCTCTTCGAGCTCTTTCTGACGCTTAGCATCGGCGCAGGCCTTGAGCCATGCTCTGAGTTTATGCTCCTCTTCTTGCAGACGCTGGAACTCGCGCTCTTCTTGCTCAGCCTTGACTCGGTCGACCTGCAATCGCTCCCAGACTGCATCACTGACGCCATTGTCACGCTGGTGGACAAGGGGTCTCCCCGAAGGTGCGCCTTCCGGGTCGCCGACGCAGGCGTCTAAGTCAGCTGACGTCTCCTGCTCAACACCGCCAATCAAGTCCAAATCAAGTGTGTGGTTCTGCTCTATCGTGGACATGGCACGCATTTCGGTCTCATGCTGCGGTTTTGGCTGCTGTGTACGACCAAGCATCGGTGAAGTAGTTAACCCCTTACTATTGGCACCTGCAGCTGTGGCATCTGAATCACGCCGTGCTCGCTCAGTAATCATGTTTTTCAGCTCACTCAGTATAAGATCTTGCGAGACTACCATGCTGGCTCGCTTCGGATCGACTTGCTTGACGATGGATCCGAATATCGTCTTACCGAGTGTCTGGATGTCACGAGCGTTCGCAAAATTCTGCAAGGAAGATAGGGTTTCAAAGTGGTGCAAAACTTCTTCGGTGATCGCGGAAGGCATAGATGTGATCTGGGACAGATCAACGCCCTTTTTTTTGCCAAGTTCCTGCTCCACTACCATTAGCACATAGTCTATGACGAGGCTCGGTGATCTCGATTGGCAACTTACCTTGATAAGTAGGTCTAGACATGCCTGTGACTGGAGAGGTTCAAATGCGACCGTCTCGGGGAAGCGAGAAGTGAGGCCTGGATTCGCCGACATAAGTCGGTTTATGTCAGCATCGTAACCCGCGAGGATGACAATCTGCTTTTGGAAGAACCGCTCGCACGTGAGACCGTCGACTAGCTCATCTAGGGCTTCTTGTGCAAAGTGACCCCCAGAGAGTCGGTAAGCTTCATCAATGAAGAGCACTTTGCCAAGAGCCGATTCCAGAAGTTTTCGCGTCTTTGGTCCCGTGTGGCCGATATACTCGCCAACGAGATCCGAGGCTGAGCAGCTCACCACTTCTGCTTTCGAGAGGAAGCCCATATCGTAGTAGACTTTGCCCATCTTCCGCGCTGTAGTGGTCTTGCCAGTGCCCGGTGGGCCCCTGAAAAGAAATGTGAACGGAATCTGCTCCCGCGGGTCCTGTGGAAGTATTAGCATATGTATGAAATAGCACAAGTCTCGCATACCATGTCAAGTTGCCTCATGTTCGCTACTACTGTCTGATAGCCCTGCAGCTGCTCGATGATACTCTCGCAGCCCACATCGTCTTTGAAGAGCATAGCGACATTAGTATTAGCCCGATCACCTCTGTCAAAGTCTGGATCAAAGTCATGGGCTTCAAGAATGCCGCTTGCCATTGCGCTGTCGTTGAAAATACGTTTCTGCTGGCGCAACTTCGCATCATTGAGCAGTATGTCCACCTCGCCAGCATTACCGAAGTGAGGACGATTGCGGGCGCGTTGGAGCATGCCATACGCCACTGCTTTCGCACGCTCACCGGTCCGAAAGCCCTGTTCCTTGAGCTTCATCCCTAGAATGGACACCATCTCATCATCGCTAAAGTCTTCGAAGACAAAGCCAGAGTCGATAGGGAAGCGTCGTGCTAATCCAGGATTGACATGCTGCATCATCTCTTCCATCTGCTCCTTATAGCCAAGCAGCAGAACACACCGGTCGTCACCTGGCACGCTTTGTATCTCTGCGACAATCGTGTCGATGACGGCTGTCCGATATGGATCCGAGATGCTCCCTGTACCACCATACAATCCGTATGCTTCGTCAATGACCAACACCTTGCCGACGGCAGAATCCAGGATTCCCTTCGTGTTAGCTTCCGAGGCACCAATCACGCTTCCAATAAAGTCTGCAGGCTTCTTGATGACAACTTCCCCACTAGACAGCATGCCCATATCAGCCAAGATCTGGCCGTACAGCTTAGCTACTGCTGTCTTTCCGGTACCTGGATTTCCAACGAAGACCTTGTTCAGGCTGTACTCTACGAGTGGCTCTTCGGCCAGTTCTCGTCTGTAGTTGAGTTGCATACTAGAGAGGAGCGCCTCGACAGACTGTTTCACGCTTTGGAGGCCACTAAGCTTCTGGAGCTTCGACCAGGACTTGTTGTTGGCAAGTGCATCGTTCGGCTCTGGTCCAATGAGATCGGTGTCCGTGAACAGCATATCATCAGGTTCTTTGCCTTTGCCTTTCTTTGCTCTCCGTTCGATGCGCAAACGTTTTGCTTGCCGCGAGGCGATTCCAGACACCGTGTTCTCGACTTCACGAGCATTGCCAAACCCTTCTTTACCACGACCACGGCCGATGCGACGGGCCACGATTCGAGCGAAGAGCCCATCGGGGCCGTCCTGGATTTTCATTCTTCCCTCATATCGCTTGTTGACATTGTATTTCATAATCGCTAGAAGCTCGTCGTCCTCGTAGTCGGCAAATTGCATTCGCCGCGGGAACCGACTAGGTAGGCCTGGGTTGTGCTGGAAGAACTTCTCCATCTGCTTGTTGTACCCCGCAAGGATGTATACCACTTTTCCGGTGAGGTTCTCAACTTCTGCAAGTAAGTAGTCAAGAACAGCGCCTCCACCGAAGTTAGAACCAGAAGCGAGCTGACATGCTTCGTCGATGAAGAAAGCACCGCCTCCCTGGTTCAAGAGATCATCAAGCAATTTCTTGCAGCCTTGTACACCCTCGCCGGCAAGTTTTGCTCCACTTGTCTCAACAAAGACGTCTCCAGGCAGAGCACCCACAGTACATAGGAATTTGGCATAGATACGGGCGATAGTTGTCTTGCCTGTCCCAGGGTTGTCCAGAAGAGCAGCGCCCAGACGTTCTTTCGCAATAGGTAGATCTTGGCGAACTAGCAGGTCGATCTTGGACTTGATTTCCAGGAACTGCTCCTTGACAGCTTCAAGTCCAATCATGTCCATGACTTCATCGATAGCTTCATTCTTGGCCCCCTCCGTAGTCTTGTGTCGTGCCCAATCGTCCTGGGCTTCGAAGCCAGAAGTCTGGCGCACTTCACAACCTGCTAACGGCACCTTTGGCTGGGCAGAACCACTATCAGGCTTGGAACGACCGCGCTCTTTTGCTGCGCGCTCCGCGACTTCGCGTTGAGCAGCGAGCGCTTTGGCATTGTCAACATCCTTGCGACGCTGTACAAGCTCAGCTTGCTGCGCTTCTTGCATTCGCCTATCTGCCGCAACCTGACGCACATAGTCTAGCTCAGCCTGAATGTCAGCCAGTTGACGAGCATACGCGACTTGTCTCGCTTGTCGCTCCTGATCCAATCGCGCATTTCGCTCCTGCTGCGCAAGTTTAGCTACGGCTTCTGCGTCGCATGAACGACATGAGACTGGGCGACCTTCTGAGCACTTCCAAGACAACGTGTGGCTTTGCGGGCACTTCTCCCGCATGCGATGCGAACATGGCATTTTTGTATGATCTGCCATCCGGTGACACTTCCGTACACATTCGTGCTTGCCACAACGTAGCATTATGCCGCACGGTGCTGAGCAACCACCATCTGGGCATTGAATATCGAAATCTTCGGGAGTACTAAGCATCATCTCGTGATCTGGATGCTGTGCGCATCTCACTAGTAATCCGTCGAGGATGGAATTGGTTTCGGCAAGCAGGGTAAAGAACGATGACCACAGTCCGCCACCCCTCTTGCTGGCAGTGAACGTAGCAGGATTGCCGATGGTAATGAGAGCCTTGCGAGCCCGTGATAGGAGCACATTCAGTCGCTCGGGTGAGACCATGAAACCAATATCGCCTTCGGGATTACCTCGAGTCAAGGAGACGATTACAATGTCGCTTTCTTCTCCTTGGTAATTGTCGATCGTGGAGAGTTTGAGAGGGCGCTTCATTTGTGAAGCGCTAGCTGGTGACAAGAGGCCAGCTCGTATCAGATCGAACGAGTCCATGTTATTCAACACCGGGTCATTATCCCGAGCGAGCTCGCGGCGTAGAAGACTGAGCTGTCCGAGATATGGTGTTAAGACAACCTGGGCTGAAGTTCCATATCCTTGTTGAGCCATATATTTCACGATCTTTTTCACGATCTCGACCTCATACTCATTCTGCTTGCTGACACTGGCACCTTGGTCTCTTCGGTCAGCTACTTGGCTCAGTAGCTCAAGCTTTGTGTGCTTGACGAACACGACTCGATTCTGCAGTGCTCGCAACGATTCTCGCTGACTGGTCGAGGGTGCATCCAAGAGATCTGGATAGGTGAGCCGTTGGACCAAGTTCGAGATCTCTGGACACATTCGATGTTGTTGTTGTAACGTAGTGTGAGGGAAACCAGCCAGAACCAGTCTTTCAAAGAGAGAGCGGTTGAGGTCATAGCCATCACCCTTTTCCACAGTTAGGGCATAGTTGTTGACTTTCGGCCGAAGCTGCTTGTGATCACCAATCAGTATCAGCTGCTTGGTGTCTGGAGTCATCGCTGTCAGAACATGGCTCTCCAGGATCTCGCCAGCTTCCTCGACTAGAAGGATGCCTGATGCAGCGCTCTGCAGTTGCTTCGCATATATTGCAGCCCCAGTAGTTGTGCAGGCTACGATGCGCTTGGTCTGTATCAGTTCTGTGGATGGCTGATCAAGTGCTTGATGCAAAGTATGCTGGCTGTCGTCAAACACTTCCGCTCGAGCAACAATGCAATCTGCCACCTCTGACAGCATGCTCTCTTCCCAATGTCGTAGCTTCGACAGCCTAGCGTTTTGTCCATGGCCCAGATCTCGAGATGCCAGGGCGACATCTTGTCCTGCAGGACACCGGCATCACTGCCTTGTTTCCATCTCTGCAGCAAGTACAGTTCGTCGATGGCACGGCCAGACTCGTTAACTGTAGCAAAATCCTGTTCTGGCTCCTGCACCGCGAAAGCTTCAAAGTACTCATAGTCGTCCTCCGAGTACTCCAGGTATTCGAGCAACTGCGAAGCAGATGCTCGAGTCTTCTTGAGATCTGCCACAGTCTGTTCGATTGCCACTGCGTGAGTGGCAGTCTCCTCTGCCAGTCGGTTGATGGCATCCCAGTTCTCGCGCGTTCGTGTTCTGGCTCGTACTTGCTCACGTAATAACAGATGCTGTGTACGAGCGGTGGACTTCGACCCAAGACGGACCATGCTAGAACCTGGGATACCAATGTCCTGTAAGTCTTCTAGAAACTGATCAAGAGCATGGTTCGTGTAGCAGACAACCAGTATATTCTGCGCGGTTCTATCGTGGAGAGCTTTGACAAGCAAAGCACCAATAAAGGACTTGCCAGTGCCCGGGGGTCCTTGAATCAAGGATACAGATTGACGCATACCTGCCAGTAGAGACTCAGCCTGAGACCGGTCAAGCTTAACTGATTTTTCAAGTCCAAGAACGTGTCGCAAGTCGTGATTAGGTCTCTGCGCGATTTGCTGTGCGAGATCTGAAAGCAAGTCCGATATGTTTGAAAGCTCGAGGTCATCGTGCGAGTCTTCCGGACATAGAAGGTGCTGCCAGAGCGGAAGCTCGAGCTTGTCTTGGAGACATCGTAAAATAGGCTCGTAAGCGAAGACTGCCGTACCGATGACCACAAACTCCAGAGTGCTAGAGGTGGCCAGGGCCAGGAGCACAGTCTTCAAAGCACCAGCTCCAGGAGTGCGAATGAGTACGACAGGTGGAGTGCGACACAACAGATCCACGTCCCGAGCAATGGTCCCAAACGCAATGACGGTGCCTTTGTCATTGAAGTAACCGAAGGACTGGTTTTTCACCACAGCGGGATTGTCCTTCAAGAACGAGCGCAGGTTTGGAACATTTGACAGGACGGCCAGACCTTTCTCCACAGAAATGGCTAGGGAGGATGGCACTCTCGACTTCTCGGCGCCAGTATAGATGGCGTGAAGTCCAAGTTTGGTCAGCCTTGTTCGCTGGCGGTGGCTCGCCTTGCCTGATGATGTTGTTCCCAGATCTTCACGCAACTCGGCTAAGAAATCTTCTCGAAGCAGTCGAAATTGATTGCTCAAGTGATGAGCGACCCGGTCTGGTATTGGTGTCTTTGACAGGGTATGGGCAGGCGCAAGGTACGGAATTCTTTGCTGGCGAGCTCGTCCTCGGTGGGAAATATGGCTACTCGATGAAAGTCGATGAAGTCGTTGTCGTGTCGTCCTCCAGCACCAGATAGACTTGGTGTGAGCCCTGTGCCCTTCACTGACAGTATGTGTTCAATGCGACTTCCGGTGACTCGCAACTGGCGATCTTGCGAGGTCAGGAAGGTCTTCTGCTCGGTAATATTGCGGGCGATGCTTTCCACATCGTCAGGGAAATCTGATGTCCAGTTTAGAAGTTCTAGGAGTAACCACGCAAAGCTGAGTTCCGTTGGCGGCGATAACTCACCATTATTTTGAGCTGTGTTCAACGCTTCCCATACACTTGGTGGGGTCACTATCTGCTTGAGCACGCGCTTGAGGAATTCGCCATTGCACAGCCGCTTGACTTCTGGAATCGCCAAGTACAGCAGGAAATCCTGCAGAGCGCCATTGTTAAACACCACTGACGTGTCGAATCGCACTCCTCGATGTAATGCTTCCAGACCTGAGGTGCTGCAGCCCAATTTTTCGACACAGCCCGCGTGATCTGGCTGAGCGCAGATGGCTTGGACAAACTGCTGAAAGTCACGAGCACTTTGAAGTGGCCGCAGTCCAGTGATGAAAGCGTGTAGGAGTCGAGAAAGCCTGGCGTCGCGTGTCGTGGGGGCACTCTTCGGAGCGGCTTCTGCCATCTTTGCGGCTCTGGATGGCGGACAGCTAGCTCTGGTGTTTTGCGTATGCTTCAAGCGCTCCAGGGTCTCAATAATCGATGGTTACCGAAGCGGCGCCAGAAATGTACGGCTGGCCAAGCTTGCGAGCTTATGAACCGTGCGCTTTTTTAGCGCGTCGTCTGTGACACAGTCAGATAACAAAGGCAAGGCAGCGCTGTCTTGAAGCTTCTACAGACGCCACGCAAGGCCTGGAAACATGCATGTATCTTTCTGAGGACCAGTGGGAATCGAGCGCGTTATGCAAGGTCCCACATGCTTATAAGTGCAGTACTACCACACTACTGTAGCGCAAGCAACCTCATCCGTCTCTCAGGAAGCGCAACCGCTTTCGTTGGGCCATCACCTTCGCTTTCGTTCTTTTGCCATAGTCTTCTTCTCAATCAATTTATTCCAGAGTGCACAACCACTCCAACACTTTTACGAAACATGCATTATCGTTGGAATGGCACTCGACGTGGCGGGCGTTCGCAGCATTGCGCGGCAGCTCCAGAGATCCCGTTTGGCAACGAGATGCGTACCTGGACCTACGAGCAGTTGGAAGCCTCTCTGCCGGCTGCGGGCTCACCGCGCATCACTGATAGTAAGTACATTGCCTCCTTCAATTGGCTGGAGAGCAACGTACCAACCATGATTGTCCCTGGTAAGTCTCCTTCACTATGCCAGATCTTCAGAATGGAACTGAGATTCCAACCAAGGCGTGCCACCCAAATGGACACCACACAGGCACCCGCCACAGTTGCACGAAGACGCTGGGGAGTACTATCGTGATGTCAATGCTGCTCAATATCCAAAACACTCTATCGAGCCTGCCGTCTGCGCGGTCCTGGCCCAGAACCCATCTATTCTGACGACGGAAGTCGATATTTTCGCGTGTGGTAGCACCATGGGCAATCTACTACGATTCTCTCGCAGGATTGATAAAGCTTTTCGCTTCATCGTGGAGGCAGTGGGCGAAACAGTGTTCTTCATCCGGCGCGAGAACAGCCCAACTGAGAAGATCTTGGACGTCCGCGGCTACGGCCACTCGATGCCCGAGGCCTATACATCTCTCGACGATTGCGCGAAGAAATCCGTCTCGCATCAGCAGCTCATCAAGTACGATCTTGACGGCTTTGAGTGTATCGTGCGTTATGAAGGAGATGGGTATCTCGACGAAGATACCGACGAACCGAGCCCAGGAGGATATCTGCTCCCATATGTTGAGGGCCTCCGAATTATAGCTGGTGGCGAGGTGGTCCCACAAGAAGCCATATTCGACATCAAAACGCCTTCATGCCGCAAAAAAGGCGACGACGTACTTGCCGGAGAGATCGATCGACTTTGGCTGAGACAGATTCCGAACTTCATCTTGGCATACCATCAGAGAGGCGTATTCCATGACATTGAGGTCACCAACGTCATAAAGCTGCTCACCAAGTGGGAGGCAGACCATGTGCATGAAATCCGCATCTTGTCGTCAATGATAGCCGAAATCGTCGCACACGCTAGAAAGCATGCAGGTACAGCATTTGAGGTGTGCTTTCAGCAGCCAGGCATCCTGGAGTTCCGGCATGTTGGTGGTCAATTTAAAGCAGCTTTGCCAGAGAAGTTGAGACAGACATGGTCGCGCTCGGTCCTTGATGCTGCTGGTGAAGCGGATGAGGAGTCTGATCCAGGCGTTGGCTCGGATGCCGAATGCGGTGTGGGAATAGACTCGGATCACGAAGCAGAGGCTGATTACACGGCCTGCTCAGCAGAGGACTGTGGCTACTGTGGCCGGTGCAAATACTGAGAAGAGGCAACGCGTGCGACGCGTGAGACGCGGTCAAGAATAGCTTTCGGAAGAGGTGCAGGAAATGAACATCCTCCATATGCCCAGCGATACTCGGTTATAAGTCCCGACCATCTCACATTGTGCTCCTTTCCGGCGTAGGGAGCTTGATGATCGTGATCGATAGGAAGCTGGAAGTGGTATCCATCTCTGATGGCAGCGGCTTTGCTCTAACTGACTGGAGGGATAGAGAGTCGGTCTTCTTATGATCTGTATTTGAATTCCAGCCTGCATGCTGCTCCAGTCGACCTAGAGTGAGCGCATAGAAATCGTTATATCGGAAGATACAGCAAGAAGATAAGGAAGGTAGGGAGAGTAGAAGTGCAACAGAAGCGGCACCAGAAGCGGCAAATGGGCCGAGCCGCCTCGGCTGCAAGCGGCCCTGGCTCCGGCTCCCAAGGGACAGCAAAATAGAAACCGACAGAAAATACTCGATATACTATATAACAACTTTACATCTTACTTATAGACAGAATGAGCCATTACGCAAGGCTCTAACACGATTAAGGACCTCCTTAGGGAGGCCTAACATAGGCATAGCTACCCTAGGGGAGTAGTAGTAGTAATAGAGGGAGAGGTAGCTAACCTTTGCCCTCTAGAGCTAACAATACTCTACTAGTACTAAGAGCCTTCTAAGGCTCTTAAACCATACTAAAGGACCTAAAAATAAAGCTAATAGAACTAGCT
>AWYE02000137.1:0-31144 GCA_000504385.2 Exutisphaerella laricina CBS 326.52 | reverse complement strand
CCATCGGACATCCTCCAATTCATGCATGGTCAACTCTTCCAAACCCCACAACTCCCCAAAACCAATGTCGACTTCACCGGCAAGACCGTCGTCGTGACAGGTGCCAATTCAGGCCTTGGGTTTGAGTGCGCGAAGCAACTGTACGTGAGCCAAATCACCACCACCACCACCGCCGCTGCAGCAGCTGCTCTCAACTGACATTCAACCCCCGTTCGAAGCGTCAAACTCAAGGTCTCCGTTTTGATCCTAGGATGTCGTGACGTCTCCAAAGGCGAAGCGGCCAAGAGAGATATCCTCAAAGAAGAAGATGAAGAAGAAGCTACGGCGGATGTCGTCGATGTTCAAGTCTGGCAACTCGACATGACCTCCTACGCCTCCGTGAAACACTTCGCATCCCGGGTCAACCACGTCGACGTCCTCCTCGCCAACGCCGGCGTTTCCACGAATATCTACAACTCTGCCGAAGGCCTGGAAGAGACGCTGGTCGTGAATGTGATTTCGACGTTTCTGCTCTCACAGTTGGTTTTGCCTGCGCTGGAACGGACTGCCAAGGCGACTGGTGTGCCGAGTCATCTGACAATTGTTGGGTCCAATGTGCATGCCTTTGCTGACCCGGCTGGGATAACGCAACCTCCGGAAGGGGAAATCTTCGCTACGCTTAGTGATCCCAAGACGGCTGACATGGGCGGACGGTACTTCTTTAGTAAATTGATGGTGATGCTCTGTGCGCAAGAACTCGCCTCCCGAGTCGATGCTTCCAGTGTGGTTATCAATTGTCCCAGTCCAGGCTGGTGCAAGACTCCGCTGTTCAGGACTGACGATGGCGGGTCCTTTGCCCGCAACCTTCTCAAGCTGATTGGTCGTGATGCGGAGACTGGTGCGAGGTGCTTGACTTCTGCGATTGTTGCTGGGAAGGAGACGCACGGGCAGTATTTGAGCGAGTGTCAGGTGAAGAGGACGAGTGTGTGGGTCAGGAGTGAGGAGGGCAAGCGAGCACAGAAGAAGTTGTGGAGCGAGCTTCAAGATCTAATGAAGAGAATCGAGCCACAGATCGTGGTCAAGTCTGGTTGAAAGTGAAGGTCGCGCGGCGTTGTTTTCAAATGTCGAACATGCTAGGATCGCTAATATCGTTGATGAGGAGATCCCAATTAAGCCAAGACATGGCTTCCGACGTCGGTGTTTGTAGCATCTTATCCTCGACATTCATATGCACTTCTCGCATGTACGTGTTCTCTGCTCTCACTTGCCGCGCTCTCGTCATGAGCCTCATGATCGGCTTCCAGAGCAAGCCAGATCGGTTGTCAGCCACAGCACCAGCATAGTCATCGTACGAGCGCTGTGCCACTTCCCACGCGTGATGATCTACTGTAGTGCAGAGCTCGGCCAGGACAACAGCAAGAGCATACCACTTGATCCAGGAGAACCATGCCCACTGTGCGAAGTCTGCCCACGATCGCTTGTGCTGCGAGCGTTCGAGAACCTCTGTAGCTGTACCGAGAACATCGAATCCGTCCTCGCGTGGTATATGATTCTTGATGCGCCTATGCAGTGGCCGGTGCATCAAGAGCCGCATTGCCACAAGACTCTCCTTCGCGACTGCCATCGTGAAATGCTGGATAGCGGCAGGGTTATCAGCGCATTGCTCGTCCAGTGTCGACACGTACTGCTCGAAAGACCCAAGACATTTCTTCTGCTCGTCGTAAGCACTTTGAGAATCTTTGCCGTGTGCGACTTCCAGGCCAATTTCGGTCAGCTTTCTTTGGCACCAGCCTGCATGGTGCGACAGCAAACTGAACGACATTTCGGTGAAGTGAGGCTGAGATAATGCTGACATAGTAAGATATTCTGAGATGTCAGCATCGTCTGCTGCGGCAGGGAAATCTCGCAGGCTCTTTGAGCTTAGTAGAGTCTGCGAACCGCGGTCGAAGGCGGCTTGCATGTCCAGAACGCCAATACTGTGCCAGAGCCTGCGCCGGACTTGTATAGCTATTGGGTCAAGTACTTGAGTGGACGAACTGTGATCGTCGATGTGCATCGCCGTTGCAAGACGTACAGCAATGGCAGTCAGGGTCCACTGCTGAGCGTTGGCTTGGCAAGCACGAAGACCAGCTAGGTAGATGACAAAAGCCTGTAGGACTGTAAGGTTCGTGGTAGTGAGCACACTGGCGCTCATCAAGGCTGCTTCTGCGTTCTGTCGATATTGCTGTAGCAGAGCTTGCCTTGCTTCCAGCTCATAGTCCAGAAGCGAACAGATGGCTATGAAGTAGATGCTGGAGCAAAGGGCTCTAGTATCGGGATTGTTTGGTGGTTGACCAGACTCTAGCAATGCCAAGGTTGTAGGCCAGTGAAGCACTTTGAATATGGCATCGACGCGAGAGTGGTATATGTCGAGCAAGTGCTTCCTCATTTCTGGTGCGACGTCGAGACCATCGGGCATCGCCATGCCACCGAACAGAAGCGCATGACTATCTGTCGCAGATATGCCTTGGGGAGTATTAATATCGCTCGAAGTCGACGCCGAGGGTGTATCTAGGACGGGCAGGATGCAGTCGTCTTCGAGCTCGTCGGTGTTCTCAATGACGTTCCGCAAGTCCGCTACCGACTCCGTGAGCTCTTGCCAGAAGTCTGTTGCCACGAAGTCGTGAAGTTTTGATCTGCCATTCTCTGCTCGCGCAACAGGGGCGTTACTGGTCTGGGTATATGTCAGGCCATCTTGTTCATTCGTGGGTGTATGACTGGCCCTACTGTGGCTGACTCTGGCGCTGACTCTGGCGCTGACTCTGGCGCTGGCGCTTGCTGTTGTATTGTCAAGACCAGTGCCTCAAGACGCCGAACACGATGGTGGAGCGTCTGATCTCCCAGGACTCTGGCAGTTGTGCTGGCGCGACCTCGTGGAAGTCGATGACGCTGAACAACCGTGCATGCTATGCCGGCCTTCACACATGCCAAGCATGCGGGAACCTGCTTGTCGCATTTCGTCTTTCGACGCGTACACTGCTTGCAGCTCAAGATGGCTGCGGGGCCGCTCATTCTCGTGAATTTTTCGTGCAGCTGGTGAGGAGCGGCAAAACAGTACCTAGCACATACAGTAGAATAGTTGGAATGCAGCACATTAGCCTTCCTCGAATGACGCACATTTTCCCTCCTCGCTGCGCAAAACTTGTCGTCTGCCCCAGGGGGGGGGGTTCTGCTGCTGTACAATTTTTATACTGTCGACAATATCTACAATATAACACTGCGCACTGTGAATATCATCATCTTGAGTCTCAACACATTGTCAGTCATACATGCTTCGTCAACCACGTCACTGTCAGTTGCTACCCTGTCCACTTTCAGTCCAAGCCTGTTGAGCAGCGGGACTGAGGTCAATCAGTTTCTCCATCCCAGCTACGAACACGCCGTCAAGTCGTAGCAATGCTAAATTGAGTAAGTCGCAGCTCCTGCTCTTGATCCTCAGCAAGCTTCGCCATGCGTTCAAAAGCGCAAGACATTCCTTCGCGTCAGCTACCGCTGGCGATGTGATGAAGAGGAGGAGCATGAAGGACGAGGCGATGGTGAAGTTGGTTCGCGCATCTACAAATGAAAAAACGGTTTGGGTCAGTATTGTTAGAGCTGCGCCAAATGAATTGATGCTAAACTTACAACTCGCCCAGAAAGCCTCGAGTTCTCTGGCATTCAAGCTCTCCAGGAACTCAGATATCTCTTTTGCTACTGCAATGGCACCTGTCCGTAGTGCTGTGACCGCAGCAGCGTTGGCGTCTGTAACCTTCGGCCTCAGCATCGCACGGAACAGCTCCGTCTTTGCAGTAATATATGCAAGCTGTAGAGATCCATTGCCGTCCAGCTCCAGTTGAAATGATCGCCTTCTGCCACTGTCGGGAGATCCCGTTGACAAAGTCCCCGGTGAATTGCTGGGAAGCAGGCCAGCTGGCAGTGCTTGATACCATTCCGTAAGTCGTATACGCAGAGGTTTCGCGACTTCTAGTGTCGCTTCAAGGCTGCTCTGTAGTCTGCGCGTCGCTTTGATGCTGAAGAGGTCGCGCAGGATGTCGTCAACGATCAACGTCAGCTCACAGAGTTTGATGAAATGCTGGCTGCCGGTGCAGTCGTCGTCGTCGTCGTCGTCGTCGTCGTCGGTATCGGGAAAGTCGTCATTCGTAAGAGGTGGCACATCCCAGTCGTCGGCTGAAACGTGGCTGCTGCGGCCAAAGTTGAGCGCGAGCCACTTATCTTGGATGTATGCTGCCCACGCCAGTCGTTTCCGTTGTTTGATTTCCCACGATGGCAGAGGCCAGTGGGTAGGATCGCGATTAAGGCCCAACGCCTGCGCGATGCCGACAGCCGCAGACATCATGACCCACTTGAATGGTGTGTCACTGACATGGCGATTTGTGGGTCGTCGCTGGACAAGAAGCAACAAAGTCTGCATGACC
Organism: Exutisphaerella laricina CBS 326.52; assembly: GCA_000504385.2. Taxonomy (NCBI): domain Eukaryota; kingdom Fungi; phylum Ascomycota; class Dothideomycetes; order Mycosphaerellales; family Mycosphaerellaceae; genus Exutisphaerella; species Exutisphaerella laricina. Next base: position 26,711 of record AWYE02000137.1, on the reverse strand, counting down.
GAGATGCTTGGGGTGTGCAACAGCGGTTGGCAAGACAGCCAAGCAATCTTGAATAAAGCATCTGTTGAAGGCGGTGTGTATACCTCCACGCACAGCTTCTCGTCCCATGTACAGAATGGTAGTGCGTGTCCGTATATGGCTGCTAGAACGCAAGGCGGTATGTCTCGTGGGGACTGCACTCCCTCCACATCTCTTTCGCCACCCTCTCGACTGAGCAATGGGAAGTATGGCTGCACATACTTGTAGAACAATTTGATCAGCCGCTTCCCTGTCTCTTCAGTGACCAAATCCTCGAGCTCTCTTCGCCATCGGTCTTGCGACTCTGACTTGTCTTGTGGCTGCGCTTTCGATGCCAACGCATTGTGCTGCAACATGAAGAACGTAGGAATGCTGCCGTTACTGTCACTCGCTCCACCGTCCATCTTTCGCATTCGCACGGATTGGAAGGACGCCTCGTTGTACTCGTCGTACCGATACTTGGACAGCAGGTAAGGATCAGACTCTCCGCTGATGCCCACGATCTGAGCATTGGACGAGTGCTGCCTGTCCAGTGAGGGCTCGCCACTCGTCGAATCGAAGGGCAGCTGTAGATTCGCAGGTAAGCTCGCGGTTTGCGATTGCGGAGACGAAGTTCCCATGGATATGGACGATCGGTTGTGATGGTCCGGAAACTTGTTGCTCAGCGAATGCCCGTTCCCCGTCGATGCTGACATGGGTTCGAAGCTCTCGAAGTTCATGGGCTCGTGATACAGCTGAGGGTCGAATGGAAAGTCTGGTTGCAGAGCTCCATGCATAGCCATGCCGGGCATGTGGAAGGGAGTCATGCCGTTCTCCCAGGGCATCATATCCGGTTGCATGTCGATGGCGCTGATAGCTCCACTGCTGAAGCCATTCGTGCTGTCGACGCTACTATGAGAGTGAGAGTGCTTGAACACGCCGTCGACTGCTTTGTGGTTCTCGGTGGTCGCCTCGTTCGGCCTGCGCCGCTTGGCGGGAGACTCGACGAAGGTGCACTCCTTGTTGTAGCGTATGCAAAGCTCACACGGCGGGGCTGCTTCCAGATGGCAGGCGGCCTTCTTGTAGCGGCAGAAGTCGCATGGCCTCTTGTTACGAGACTTGTATGCTCGTGCTCGGTCTGTGCTGTCGCCCGACAGGTGGCCCTGCGCCGGCGGGGCAGACGGCGGCGTTTGGATGTGAGTGTGCGTGAAGGAGCCCATGTGGTGCGGTGACAGTGGTAAGGGCGGCGGAGGATAGGCGTGATAGGTGGGGAGAGCCATTGCTCATATGAAGCGCGATCTGTTCCTTGCAAGAATAATGCACACCCTCAACGGTGACCCGCACCGGGGCTCACCAGCTGCGTACCGTAGCTGCAGACAGGACGAGTTCGTGAAGGAAAGCGTCGCTGCAACTCCACCAAGCAAGCGCGTGGCCGATAGCGGCGGCAGCGAGCATTGTCGCCGGCAATTCGTTCGAATCAAGACCACGATTGCAATCCTGATGTGTCGGCAATTGCCCGGCCGAAGTGAGTGATAGAGAGCTCTCGATGCTGGGAGGGGCATCATGCTGGGAGGGGGCATCATGCTGGCTGGGCAGCTGGCAAGCTGGTGGAGGATGTAACCTCCACAGCCAGCGATACACGGCACCGCATCCGGTCTAGCGCTATCGGGCACGTGGAGGGTGCCGACAACCGACGTGCTCTCCATCGTTCTTACCTCACCTATCACATCGTTCTTACCTCACCAACGTCGACAGCATTCATAGTGCCTTCCGTTCCTCGTGCGCACGACTGCTCGGACATGCACCGTTCGCGTCCATGCATGTCCTTGACTATATCGCCGACGACGACGACGACGATCGATAGCATCGCCCTTCTGGACCTACATCAAGCTCCTCTCTTGCTTGGCCCTGCACGCGGCCGCACGACCCTGTGCACGCGGATCCGTGCACCAAACCGATTCGCTATCATGCCGGCCGTGTGTGCGGGCCGCCGCGTTGATAGCTTGACGAATCACCTTCGCCGACAATGTTCGCGAAGGAGAGGGTCCATAGTCCATACATCCCTCTGCTGTCTTCACCTGTCGCCGTCGAAACGCTCCCAGACCTTATAGCCGCTCCATGCTGTCCAGATAAGCAACCCAAGCGGCCCAGTCCGCCAGGATCATGGACGTAGTAATCTCCATCTCACTAGCATAGGGCTTAATTCTGTCTTTCCTTCGTCTTCGCCGGCCCGTGGAGCCAAGCCCTCCAATAAATCGAAGCACTCGATTCACCCAGTATGCCGCGCAGGACCAGGATAGCAGCTGCCCAGATGGGTGCGACGCATCGAACGTCGCCCAGGGCGGAGACTTTGCAGCGAATGCTTACTCTGCTTGATGCGGCCGCAGCACAGAAAGCAGAGCTAGTCTTGTTCCCAGAAACGGCTTTCACCACATTCTTCCCACGCTACCTGATCGAAGACCAAGCAGAGCTGGATTCGTTCTTTGAGTTTGGGTCACTCACGGCAGCGAAGCAAACCGCACCACTTTTTATCAAAGCACAGAAGCTCGGCATTGACATATCCGTCGGCTTCGCTGAAGCTTGCGACAATGGCGATCGCTTCAATACCTCAATCTACTACCATGCTAAGTCGGGCACCGTTCTTGCCAAGTACAGAAAGATTCATCTTCCAGGGGACTTTGAACCATTTAGTGACCCACATGCAACGAATCAGCTAGAGAAGAGGTACTTCAAGCCAGGCAATCTCGGTTTCGAGGCATTTCGTGTGCCTGATCTTGCGAACAACAGCGAGCCGATATTTGGCATGATGATCTGCAATGATCGAAGGTGGCCGGAAGCATGGAGGTGCCTCGGATTGCAAGGCGTCGAAGTTGTGCTCTGTGGTTACAACACTGCTGGATTCGCCCCTCATCTATGGGGTGGCGACGTTGGGCAAAACCCGGCAGCCGCTGAAGCAGATGCCCTGTTTCACCATAAGCTCTCAATGCAGAGCAATAGCTATATGAACGCCACGTTCTCGGTGTGTGCTGCGAGGTGTGGTATGGATGATGGTAGGTATGATTTGATCGCTGGCAGCTGTATCGTAGATCCTGAAGGACATATCTTGGCAGAGGCCAGAACAAAAGAGGATGAGATCATCATAGCAGACTGCGACCTTGACAAATGCCGGCAAGGCAAGACCCGCACTTTCGATTTCGCTCGACATCGAAGAGTTGAGCACTACACCAGGATAGTGGCGCAGACCGGTGTGCTCGAACCACCAAGCCCGACTTCTCGTACAACAGACTACGCTCGTCCCGTGATTGCAATACCGACGCATCGGAAAATTACCCAGGAGGCTACTCACCATGACACTCCCACGAACGGAGCAGGGCGCAAAATGATTCGCATTCTGATTTGCAACCCCAACGCCACGGAGTCAATGACACACAATTGTCTTGCGACAGTATTGCCGACCCTGCCGCCGGGAGTCGAAGTTCACGGCTTCACAGGTCCAGCTGGCGATTCACCCACCGCCATCGAAGGCTACATGGATAACATTCTCTCCTCGGCAGCGTGCGTTCGAGCATTGATACCACTGCAACTACGCGAACAATACGATGCAATTCTAGTGGCGTGCTATTCAGACCACGCTTTGATCAAGATGTTGCGCGAAGAGCTGGAGGTCCCGGTGATTGGGATCATGGAGGCATCGCTACTCTACGCCAGAACCCTAGGCTCCAGGTTTGGAATCGTGGCTACGTCGCAACGGAGTGCTATCGCTCATGAAGACGCTGTGCGGACGTATGGGATGGAGAAGTCTTGCGTCGGAATCGAGTCGTGCAATCTCGGCGTCTTGGACCTGGAACGACTGCCGCGTACGAAGGTGCTCGGGATCCTGAGGGATGTTGCTGCGCGACTTGTGGGAAAGGGAGCTGAAGTGCTTGCGCTTGGATGTGCGGGCATGACGGATATGAAAGAAGCCGTTGAGGAAGCAGTTGCTGAGGATGCCGTGCAAGTCATCGATGGTGTAGTTGCTGGAGTGCAGCATTTGGCTGGTATAGTACGCATCGGTGGCAAGACGAGCAAGAAAGGGTTGTATAGAAGTTCTGCTGAGGGCAGGAAGAGGAGAGGACAGGATTACATATAAGCATTATTCTACGACGCGCCTCTCGAACCAAGATTTGTTATAAAGGCTAGAAACGCGGTTTATATAGTTTACGTAGTTTAGATAGTTTAGATAGTTTAGATAGTTTACGTAGTTTATATACCTTATTAATATTCTTATTCACGTTCTTATTAACGTCCTCGATAACGTTACCGGGAACGTTATTACGTCGATAACGTTAATAATATTAATAACGTTAACAACGCTAATAATATCGATAATATTAACAATATTACCTAATATTGCTAACATCGCTAACATCGCTACGATAGGTCTATTTATAGTCGCTACCTACTACAAAAATATACCTCTTTAGAGTAGCGTTCTACCTAATAATATTCCGCTTTAAAATTATACGGCTCCTAAGTACGACAACTCTAGATCTATACGAGGCTTTTCTTTCCCCCGGCTACTACTAGCTACGCGGCTTTAGGAAACGTAAGAGATACGTCGGAGAATCTAGGATAGGTACTTAGGTTTAGGCTATTAAGGGGGGGGGTTTATATACGTAGGAGGGTCTAAAGGAGATAATATAGGATAATGTCTAGCTACTAGGCGGATTAGGTTTATTATTACAAGTAGTTAGAGAGAGAGGTCCCGTACAAGGTTATCTTCTTATAATAGGGAGGAGGTCCGCTTACACGTTATAGATATAAACAGACTTAGAAGAAAAAATAGAACATGGCTATGTTATTTATACGATACATTCGCCATAGCAAAGGATGCATCAAGTATGTACATCTAGACGTCGGCAGCGCACAGAAGAAGCATCACCTTAGATGACACTTCTTACGATGGACTGACCCCAACCTTTAATGCCCTTTTTCTTCTCGGCCTGCATCTCCGCGATGCTAACACGTCTCTGCTCTTCCGGGACTTCCACCCCACTGATCATAGTCCTCTGGCCCTCCCTCATGCCACTGTAGATGTCGATGTCCTTAATCTTAATCCACAGCGGGCGGTGCTCTGGGTGAGCGAACCAACTGTATACCTTCCAGCCAAGGTAGAATGCCAGGACAAGTGGTGCCGCAAGATACGCCTGGAAGAAAGAGTTGGCGTTGAGGTTTGGACCACCGATCGGGTAGAGCGCGACGTAGAACTGCGCCATAATGGCGAGGATGTTGATGAGAAGGGCGAGATACGAGCCCCAGATGCCGCAGGAAGCCTTGAAAGGCAGCTCGTCTAGGCTGTGACCATTCGCTTTCCTGTAGACCGTTAGTGCCGAATTTTACATCATGAGACATATATAGAGCGCAAGAATCTTACCAAGCAGCGCGAAAGCGGATGTGAGAAAGACAGACGCTGCCGTAGACGAAGAAGATGTTAAGACCAGACAGGGAAAGGAGCCAGTTGAAGATGACACCGCCATTGTCGGCCAAGTTGATGAAAGCCAAGCAGCCGAACAGAAGCTGGATAAAAACCACGACGATTGGGCGACCCTTCTTGTCGACATATGCGAAGAGCTTAGGTCCCATGCCTATAGGATAGTTAGCATTAGCATTAGCATGGACTCTCCACAAGACATGGAAAGTTTTTGTTTGGGGGGAGGTATGCTCACCTTCTGCGGCCAGAGCCTGAATCGTACGAGTCGAGCCAAAGGTGCAAGAGTTTGCAACACTCATGACCGCGATCAGAATGACAGCGTTAAAGATCGAAGGAAGCACTTTGATTCCAGCCAGCTGAATCGCAATGACGAATGGGGAGTGTCGAGAACTTGATCCTTCGCCCGTGTAGAGCGGGCTATTCGCTGGCACATCCAAGCCGATAAGCAAGAGGTTCACGATGTAGAAAATTGCGATACGGAACACAACTTGGTTGGAGGCCTTTGGAATCTCCTTTCTAGGATTCTCGGTCTCAGCAGCCGCCAGTCCAGTAAGCTCAGTGCCGGTGTAGGCGAACGACGCAGTGACAAAGACGGTACAGAAGCCGTGGAAGCCATTGAGGAAAGCGCTGTACGGGGAAGTCCTGCCGCAAAATGTCAGCCTTTTGCTGCACGGTGGATATGTGTGTAAATCGAGTCACCCCAAGCTTAGCTTACCAGTACTCGCCGCCGATATATCCTCTGTTGTCCGACGGCACGCCACCACAGTTGATGATTATGCCTAGAATCATGAAACCAAGGCAAGCAATGATCTTGAGCACACTCAATACGAACTCGACCTCACCATAACCCTTGACACCGAAGAACTGGATGACGACCAGCGCAAAGAGGAGGGGCACAATCCAAGCCGAGTTGTTGACGCCATCGGATCCGGACCAATAGTGGATGATGTTGCAAGCAGCGGAAATCTCGAATGGAAGAACGGTCAACCAACTGATGGCGTATTGCCATCCCACAGCGAAACCCCATGACGGGTCTACAAAGCGGACAGTGTACATGGTGAAGGCACCGTTGATCGGATACATGACGGCCAGCTCCGCGAGCGCTTGCATCATCAAGTAGATCATGCCACCGACAATGGAGAAGCCGACCAAGACTGCGGCAGGTCCACCTGTCTGAAACGCATCACCGGAACCGACGAAGAGACCAGCACCGATTGCACCACCACTGCCAACATGTTGTGTTAGTTTAAGCAGCATACATGCGGGGGGGCGGGTTGTGTAACTTGCATAGCAATCATCTGCATGTGTCTGCCCTTCAGATCACGGTGGAGCGCATTCTGATCTCTTGCAACAACATCGTGAGTTTCCTGGTCGAGACTGAATTGGCGGCCGCGCACATGGTCAGCGAGCGGCGCCGGGTCTTTGATCACGTCGCCTTGATGCTTCTCGTTGAAATCCACCTCTTGTGCGAGACTCATCTTGGGCGGAATGGGTGGTGAAGTGGTGAAAGAGGTGAAGAGTCGCAAGCGCGGGACAGGCAGGCAGGGTAGGTGCGGTAGATAAGGATACCCTGCGGCTGAAGTGCTCAGGAATGAGTGAATGCAGCTACAGCACGATGGCTATGCCGCTATGGCGGCCGCAAAGCGGCAAATGACCACGTGAGATTAACACTTTCCAATTGCAGTAGTTGACGTCCGCGAGGGTTATGCCTTTAAGACCGGCAGGCCACGCGACTGGACGACGCCAGCACAACACAGCAAGGTCACACAAGCTCAATGTCACCTCAGTGGTGCATGTGCTTATCTAGCCGAGCGGTCTACTTGACGAAGCTTAATCCTGCCGACTCGGTCCACAGGTCGTCCGAGACATCAGCAGCCTGTGGCTTTCGCTGCGTATGGCTGTGTTCTGGCGAGATCCTGGCGCGGCAACGTTTTCGACCTTGCTCGCGTATATCGTATCAAAGTATCGCTGGGACAGCAATGCGCGAGACTGTAGGTCCCCGCGATAGAGGATTCTTAGCGTGACGCGGACGAGCTTCTAGAAGGGTCTTGGTGAATGATCTTCGCGTTCTTGGTTGGCCCCTCCAATAATGTAGTGTGGGAGATTGGCACTCGAGCGCGAGCGTAAGCGTGTGTCCCAACCGGAAAGTGCTGCGCACTCACGTAAGATATGCCACCTCAGAATCAAGGCTTCGGGGAAGATGGAATTGATCAGTGTTTCGTCGTGCCATCTTGACGCAGGAACTTGAAACTCGAAGTTGTAAACGCCAGGGTGTGGGGGAGCAGTCGATCCCTCGCCCTGCCTACATGTGCTGCCAACCCCCTCCCCCTTCCCTCGGATCCGAAGGAGGAACACACGCGGACCACAGAATCTCGGCGATGATGCTTGAAGAGGCCTAGATCACAACACAATCTTATGCCATGCAACCATGATGGATCGTATTCTACTTCTGGGCTGCATAGCCAGCTTTCAGATTATTGCTGGCAGTCTTCTGCAGGCAGGACCGGAGTCCTTCGATGCGGATGGCGACGGCTTTGCCAGCGGTAGAGACCCAGGAAATGCATACTACCACAGACACGACTTTTTTTTTCCTTGTCCTCGAATCTGCTGAGGAATGTAGGTGCTGATAACAAAAACCCCATGCTTCAGCACTGCCACTTTACAAGGAAGATCTGCTGTCGAGAGCCCCATCGAATGCTGGGTGGAAGTCCCACGCATCGACATCGAACGCGATATAGAAACATTGCGGCATTTGTTGCTTGGTATGGTTATGCTAGGAAGTCAAGCTCTGTATGCCAGCATCAGGCCCGTTATCCACGTGTACGAGCCGAGCTTGTGCGGCAGACAACCTGGAGGCTCAGGCGACGCATGATCACGCGTGGTGCCCTCTAGCTTGCCGATCGCAATGGCTTGTACCTCGATCTGTGCTCCTTATCATCAGAGAGATCGACGCACATCATCCTGCGGACGTCGCATTCCACTCTCCCGGCACCGCCGTTTGACGGATGAGAGAGAGAGAGAGAGAGAGAGAGCTGCTTCATCATGTCGGTGAAGCCAGTCGTTGTTGTTGTTGTTTTTGCTGTTGTTGTTGATGAGTGTTGAGTGTGGGAGTGGTGAGATGAGATGAGATGAGATGAGATGAGATGATGAGATGAGATGTTCTTGTTTCTCACTACTACTAACTAGAGGGAAAGTGGACCGCAACCGTGTTTCGAATGCGCCGCGGAAAGCGCAACACACAGATCTCTCTCTCTCTCTCTCTCCTTCTCCCAAATTTACCAGTGTCTCTGCCAAGACCACCGTACCGGGTACAGCACAACCAGTCGCACTTTCCACAGGATACACTGGCACCTACCTCGACTGGCACGCACTCCTTCCGCACGGGAAACCCAAAGGCACCTTCCTTCCACCAAGCTATACGACGAACGCACTGAGGCTTGTGATACGATAACTGCCAATCTTGCAACAGCCAAACCCCCCCTTCCTGTAAGGCACTCCTGGTTGTGGGCCCTTTGGACATAACCCAAGAGAGACATAATCGTTAAATATGTTATACACAATACCCGATACACTGCATTATTCATTCGTGACCCTGTGCCCTCGTCGTATCCGGAACGGGACTCGCCGCCTCGCTCGTCATGTCTTGCGGGGGAAACGTCACACTCAACGCACTCGTCGGACTCATATTCGGCAGGATGGGATCCTCGTCACTGTCCTTCTTCGGCCGGTTCTTCGTCCACGTCGTGACCTTCTCCCTGGCCCATTGCGCCTCCTGCTCTTCGCTGATGCTACAGATCGACTGATGCTTCCGAAGCCGCTCTCGTGCTTCCTTCTGTTCTTCCTCGTTGACTTCGAAGGAGCCAGCCGGCGAGGACGATGGCTGTGCTTTGTATTCGTTCTTCTGGACCTGCTGTCGCGCCCATTCTTGTTCTTCTTGCTCTTCGATGGAGAAGATATCCTTCGTCGGTGACGCGAACGAAGGTGAGCGTGGCGACAGCGGGTAGCCTTTGGTGTCCATGACATAGGACTCTATGGGTCTGGTCCCCGTCCATTGCGTGCTGCCATCACGACTACCTGTCGTACCCCCCGCAACACTGCGACTACGGCTGGACTGTATTGTAAAGTCTGGAAAGTAGCTTCGGAAGAATGCACGGCAGAAGGGCGCACAGACGCAGATGAAGGCAAGCTGGACCTCAACCACCGACGAGGCGTAGAGCTTGTAGCCATACCAGCTCAGGTCCTGGTCGTTGCCCAGCTTCCACAGGTAATATGTTCTAGCAACGCCAACCCCAGTCACGCTGGATTCAACGGTCAGCATGGGCACCAGGTCGTCCCCCCGCGCGCACGCGCGCGCGTGCGGTGTACAACTTACAGGAAACCGATGCAGAATAAGCCATTCAGGGCAATCTTCTGTTTTCGCGTGGCTCCAAGATTATGTCGTTGGAACATGATGCAAGGTATCGCAGCAGTCCAGAGATCAGAAGCGATAGTAACGGTTCCAGTTGCAATCGTGAGGCTATCGCCGTTGATGCAGTAGTGCGGTGCGTGCTCTGCATCCGTGCTCAGAAAGTCCCAGTAGTACTTCAAGGGATGGCATATAAAGCAGTAGGCCAGGAAGATGCCCACGCAGCCAGCAACAGTGATGAGAATGAATGCCCAGACAGTGTAAATCCACCCATCGCTGTACGTCGTTTTGGCCATTCGCCTGTAGCACAGCAGGATCGAGCATTTAGTAAACAATGTCGTAAGCAAGAAGAAAATCTGCGCTAGCCATGAGTTCTATACAGGTGTGAGCGGACCGTCCAGTACTATATTGGGGTTTTTTGGGTGTGTGCGGGGGATGCTTACCAGTAACGAGGCTTCAAAATATCGGGGCTGAAAGTTCCAAATATGTCTGCCCGTGTGGAACTCCCAGTCGGCAATACACGCGCATACCGTCAGTGCGATCGAGAATATCCATCCAAGGCAAATGAGGGCATCGTCTGCTCCAAAAGGCCCTGATCGCTCGTTGATGCGTAGGTACAGTCGGCCTAGTACAAGAACGCTGGCTATCACTAGCCAGACAATGGCGAACGCGCCAAGCCATGCCTGCTGCTCAGGAGGGTCATCGTATTGTGGTTTGGGCCATTTTGAGATATCTTCGACAGTCGGCGTGTAAAAGTTGCCAGGCATGTTGTTCCCAAGCGTTTCTCCTGTCGCGGTCGTCCACCCACCCGCTCCCCACGGTTCGGAGCTCTCAACTCGTGCTGCAGGAACCGAACCTCAATTCTCCAGCTTCCGAAACCCGATTCCTGGTGCGCAGGGCAATCCCGGTGGCATGTGCGAGAAGAAGAAGTGAGTGTCGAGAGAAGGATGAGTCGTATAGTCGCGGGTTTCCCGTGCACAGAGTCCAAATGCAGAGACGGGGCATTGAGCACTATTATCGAGACTGGGGCCCACTATGCAAGTATGTTTTGTGATCTGTACGTGGCGTCCAGTGCCGCCCAAGCGTAGCACTACTAAAGCGGAGAAGTCTCAGCGGCCTAAACTTTGATATGCACTAACCGCAGGGGCTTCATTGTTAGTGTGTCGTATACTATGATCAAAGGTCCACATTCTAGTTCCAGCCACCAAATCTCGGTGACGGCTACTGTTGTATCTGGAACGAAATCGCAACAACACAATGCATGGAACACGATTGAATGCCGTCTTTCTTCGAGGTGATGAGCTCCGATTGCTCGCTTAAGCGATCATAGCTCTCAAGTCGCTCTTCTTGTTCGCGAGGATTTCAGGAATATGCTGCTTTCTGGTTTGTTCGGTCTCCTGGCGCGCTTGGCTATCGTACTCAATGCTTCCCTTCGCAGGCTCCGGTGAGGGACTCAGGGCACTTACTCCGGTCGGCGCGACTCCCTCACCTCGCTTGCTGTTGTATTTGATCGGAGAGTTGAAGATCTTGTGTTCAATCTATGTTCACGATCAAGAAACGCAGTATAGGCTGAAACACAATGTAGACTGTAGCACAGTTACTGAAACACAGCGTGGTGGGTGGTGTTGGTGGATTTTAGCTAAGATCGCGGTTTCGCGCGAGGTTGCAGTCCATCAAAGCTAAACCCTTTTGGACATACACAGGCTGCTGTTCAAGCACGAACACTCAACTCGGCTTGCTCTGCCTTGGGAGGGGCCAGATGGCCAGCATCGCAACGACAGCACTCCACGGTAAGATCAAGTGCCGACTCGATGGGGTCAGCTGGTGGTGATATGCTGCTGCTGCTGCTGCTGCTGAGTATCGCAAGTGAAGCTGGTATCTGATTCGAGTGCTGCCTGGCTACCATTTTGCAGTTATAGAAGGATCACCTTGATCGTCTGTATCGGTACTGCTATAGTAGAGCTGAAGTGAGCTTTGTGGAGATGAGCCATGCTGCATTGGGACAATCCCTGTCGGGCTGACGATCCCAGAAACAAATAGTTGCTAAGTGTCTTTTGTAGATCAAGTGCTACGAGAGACGCGGTGCTTTCGGTTGTCGCTTGGTCGCGAAGTCATCCCTTCTTTTTCAACAGTCAGCACGACCGGCAATAAACCTTAATGTTGGCAAACGAGTGTTTATTGCCTCAGTGCGATCGCAACATCTACCATCGTTCTGCGTCATGCATCTTGGAACCGGGTCTTGCGGATGATGGCCTTCACGCCCAGCCCTTGTCGAGCTGTCGAAGCGACGACAATACAGCATGTCGATCAACCTCGCGCAACCGTTGTAGCCACTCCAGCTTCTCCCGATACTCCGGTACCAAGCCAGCATACACTTTCTGCTGATTGATCGCAGTCCAGTACTCCCACCGCGGCTTCCCTCGAACATGGCTATCAAGGCCCAGCTCACCCATCAAGCGATCGCCATACGGAATGCATTCCAGATCATAGGTCGTGCCGGCGACCTCGCCATAGAACGGGTACCTCCGGCGACTCCATTGATTGTCGTAAGAAATTCTGCGCTGCAACTCTTGCAAGTCTGGCAATTGCAGCAAAGGAGAGCGGTCCAACCAAGCTGTCGCCCAAAGTGCTTGCCATTCGGCGGCTAGGAACATGTTCACGACACTAACGCAGCCAACGAAGGCGATGGACTCGTCGCAGGTTGATGCAATGGTGTTGTATAAGCGCATAGGTGTGAGCTTCTGCTTTGTTGCAGGCCGTCTCGCCAAGAGGGGGAATCTTCTAACGATATCACGATCGGCATCTGCTGTCAGTTGCTTCCATGTATGCTGCTCTGCTTCGTTGTTGGTATCACACGAAAGACCCAGCTGACGATGCTGCTCATGACTGAAGAACGGGAACTCTGACTTGAAGCCTGTCCCGAGCAGAAGAATGTCGCAAGAAACCACCGTCTTGGCTTCATCCGCGAGGTAAATGCCAGCAGGCCCTAGACTGTCAATGTCCTCGCGGTAAACTTGAACTTTCTGAGCAATCGTTGGCCAGAAATCCGGATCCTGCATGAATCCAACAGGCGCATCAAGAACGAACCCATCGGATTCTGGGCGCAACAGCTCGTAGCCTTTCCTAGCATTCTCCATGCTGCCCCACTTGGCATGTTTGTAGCTATCCTCGCCTGCTTGACGAAAGATAAACAGTAGCAGTAACTGGCCAAGCCATGTGGTATGGAGAAACCACATCCACCACGTGTACGGCTGCAAGTGTGAAGGCGACAATGTTCCTCCAACACGCGTCAGCATAAGATCGGTCGGATTCTGACAGGGCCCGATCGCGTGAGGCGTCGCGAAGAGTCCAGGACCGTGGCCTGACTTGCGGACAATCCAGGAGACGGGATGGCCAGCCTTGACAGTGCTAAACGCCAGATCTGCGGCGGACTTGCCAGCGCCGAGCACAGCGACGGACTTCGGCTGGCCCGAATGGATCAGGGAGGCGTGTTTCGCGTAGTCCTTGAGATGAATGACCTGTCCTCGGAAGCCATGATCAGGAATGTCGGGGATGTTCGGTATCGAGGTGTTGCCGCTCGCAATGACAATCTTGGGCGCCAACAGGACTTCCTCGGTATCAGGATCTCTACCTGAGACGTGCCACAAGCCCTCGATTTTGCTGATGCTTTTGACATAAAACTCGCATCGGAAGCGCTCTCTGAGTGGACGCCCAGCATACACATGGTTGTCCAGGTACTGCTCAATATACTCGTGCACATACTTGGCATCAAACAAGCCATTCTTGATGTCAGCTGGATCGGGCGCCTTCATCGCCCGGTCCGAGAACTGGGCACAACCATGGCTGACCTGCGTCCAGAATCCGGGATAATATCTATGCCGACTCCAAACTCCGCCAACCCCTTCGTCAGCCTCAAGTGCAACGACATTGGCATCTGGATGGACCTCCAGATACGTTCGGACCGTTTGCAAGCCGAATATGCCTGGACTTTGTATCAGCACGCTCGAAGTACCGGATTGAAGGAGTTGACAGTACCTGCGCCTACTACTATCAGGTCATACTGTTTCGCCGTTGACGCCATTTTGCGGGCCTCTGTAGACAACAGTGTACGCGTATTGTGAGCTTGTCAGTGTTTTGGGAGGGTGTGTGCTGATATGGAAGCTGATGACGCGCACTCCGTCTTACGTAAAGATTCGCTGAGGGTCATGCCCTAGCTTCTGGTGTTGGCACAGATTGTTTCAACAACGTAGACACAGCTGAGCAATACAGTTCGGCCAAATAGTTGGTAAGCAATGACCGTCGTTGTCGGTCGTATGCCAGTGGATAAGTTGGGTTGGTCCACACCTCGGAGGAGAAGTCTGCGATATAGACTGTTATATGATTTTGCTTCGGTATTATTGCTGCTAGAATGGTGGCTGCAATGGCTTGGTGCCCCAGCACACGATGCTAAACTAGTCAGCTATGTCTCCGAAAAGTTGGTTTTCTGGTCGACTCACCCGGTCATGTATGTGTGAAATCTGCGCGTAACAGACTCCTTCCGCACTCTGGCAAGGAAGACCTGAACTTCCTCCGGCTTCCAGCCAAGTACACGCGTGAATGGCGCCATTGTAAAGCCTTCGACACCTTCAAGCCAATTCAAGCAGCAGTACTGCAGAATCGTTAGTGCAAAGGAATAGAATCGTGCTTTCTCTCGTCCACCTACTCTGCCTATTTCCTTCATCCTCTTATCCTTCGGCCAGTCGTTCATCGGCCGCTTGAAGATAGTCATGTGCACATTCTCAAAACCACTTTCCTTCATCCATCGTTCATAGTCTTCGGGATTTGGCGGACTGGCACCAAGCTTGCCAAAAGCATCTTCCATGCATTGTGTCCATTGTCGCAGAGCAGAGTCCTCCGGCAAGCTACCATCATCGCAGAAAACGCCAAATGGAATCTCAACAGCATGAATACTGCCCCCTGGCTTGAGGGCGTCATAGGCGCGCTTGTAGAATTCGCCGAAATTTTTCACGCTGCCGACCAGATAACGGTGCTGGATCATGTCAAAACGATTTGAGCCAAACGTCCATTCGTCGTCGAAATCGTCTATATCAAAGCGACAGTTGGGAGGAATCCAGCCCGGCTGTATAGGGGAGAGATCAGTGCCCAAGAGCTGGCAATCCGGATATGCATCGGCCATGTCTATACACCAAATACCTGTCCCGCAGCCGAGCTCGAGAATCTCGGTAGGATGCTCGACCAGCGGACATAGAAACAATTTGCCGTCCATCTGTAGCAGCATGTTCTGATGTTCGATATCCTGCCTCTCCATTTCCTTCTCGTCGTTGGGAAACATGTGCTTTCCCGCCTGGTAGCCATGATAGCGTCGTCCGTTCTCGAATTGAAATCGCACGGCGGCGGATATCAGCGAGGTACTACTGCTCGCCAGGGAGTCACGGTCGCCGCCGAAGGTGCTATCGTGCTCGTGCTCATCAGCCTCCATGGCAAAGGGGGCTGACGGTGATGGCGAGGAGCGGCGGCGGCGGTGGTGGTGGTAGTGGTGGTAGTGGTGGTGGTGGTGGTCGCTCCACGGCGACGGCAGCATGAACATGAACATTGTCGTCGTCCATGGCTACCGGTGGGACTGCGCGGCGGCCACGGCAGTGTTTTCTCCGTCCTGTTCGCCCGGCGGCGTGGAAGCGAGTGCGCCATCGCGACTGCCAGCATTCAGGTGGGCTGCAGAGGGTGCAGAGGCTGGCATGTGTGCGACGGGAAGGAACAGTGGACTGAGGCAGATACCCGCCGGACGAACCCATCAATATTTGGTCAACGGAACAGCCGAGGGAGGGCACGCGCCCAGTACATGCCGAGCTAGCCAGATGCATGTACTTCATCTTCCCTTTCTTTTGCTTCATCACACATGTAGGTCGGCATCGACTCAGGTCGTCCCGCCGTGCTCGCTCCCCGGCCGAGGCGTTGCGACCAGCGATGGCGATGGTGTTACCATCCTCGTGGTTCCAAGCGAGCGCGGTGCAACACGCCCCGCCGGCGAAAACAAGGAAGCCAGAAGCCCGCGCCGGCTCCTGCGCATGCCTCCCCACTCGACCATGCAGCTGCATCTGCATCTCCTCGCAAACCCGCTTCATCAACAACACGGCCAGCAATCGCGAGCGCTAAGCAAACGAGAACAGCAAACGACCGTGCATGGGTGTTCTCGCCAGCATGCGCCCGCCGCTGCCACTTATGCACCGTGCCAATACTCGCCGCCGGAACGCTGCCTCCCTGCGTAGTTGCAGACCACGTCCCTTGTGGCGTGATGGTTGAAATAGAGTAGTTACCTGACCTGTACACTGTCCTCCCGACAACGTGTATCTGGACATCCCCCAGCGGTCTTGCTCCGCGGTCGGACTCTGAGCAGGTGCCACCTCAACGACTTCAATCTGTAACAAGCAAGCTTATAAACGTGACAGCTATCGTACCAACACGCTGGGTCTTGGTTTTCTACACCCCCGCCAGCATGACGCCGAGCGACGCACACGTGGCCGCGCACCAGCTCAGCGGCGATAAGATCAACAACTATGGCTATGCCAGTGGACACACCGACTCCGAAGTCACCGGATGCCACCTCATAGGCAGCGTGCCGCTCCAAGACCCTGAAGCAGTATTCCGACAATGCAGCACCATCGTGCCAGGCCGGCTGAAGCGCATACCAGATGGCGAGACCGGCGACAGACAGCTCTTCACCACCTTTCAGGCACAGCTCTTCGCCGTCTACCCTCCGATGATGACCGAATTCGAGCACAATGCACCTATCAACAACCGCGAATTCACCCCAGAGCAGATCCAAGAAGGCATCAACATTCTGAAAAGTGTCGACTTGCACACCGGCTACGACGATGCCGCCATTGAAAGCTATGCCACCTTTTGTAAGCTCAGAGATGAAGCCGTCATTCCTCGTGGCGTCAAGTTCCAGGTCTCCATCCCAGCCGTTGCAAGCGTCATCATACCCTTCGTGCAGAAAGCATTCCAAGCCGTCGTGGAACCATTCTACGAGGCAGCTCTTGGGCGCGCGGTCAGGAGGATACAAGATCGCATTCCCCATGAAGATCTCGCGGTCCAGTTCGACATTGCGGTGGACACTGCCTTCTGGGAAGCGACCGACCAGAAAACAGTTGATGCAAACAGCGGCTTGCAATGGTTCCAGCCCTGGTGGAGGGGCGATGTCAAGCAGTATCAGACCGACTACATAGTACGCTTCATCGGTTGGGTGGACGATGACGTCGAGGTCGGACTTCACAACTGCTATGGTTGGTCATGGCTCCTAGGCTCTAAGCGGCAGGACACTAATGCTTATCGCAGGTGATATGCAACACCGGCATTGGCACGAGCCAGCCTCTCTTGCGGTCGTCGTCGAGCGAGCTCTTTGGGTCTACAGCGCATCGCCACGCAAGATCAACTTTTTCCACTGTCCCGTGCCGAAGAGTGCTGAAGGTCGCATCGATGCTTACCTCGAGCCACTGAAGTACCTCCTGCCAGTTCTTCGACAACACGAGACGGATCTCTATCTCGGTCTGGTGCACGAGCACAAGCCTGAGTTGACCAAGAAGTACATCGAAGCCGCGAGAAGGATCGTGCCTAGCTTCGGCGTTGCAGCGGAATGTGGAGGTGGGAGAATGGTATGGCAAGACTTCGAGGACATGCTCAATATCTCGAACCAGGTCTCGAAACCGGTGGTCCTCCAGGACACTGATGCCACAACAGGAGCTGAGCAGACTATGGAGAGTGTTCATTGACTAACCGATATCATCAAGCGGCTGTTCTTCTCCTGGTGAACACAAGGCAGGCTGCGGCTCAACACAGTCTGGGATAGCGTGGGGCGGTAATTGCTTGCGAGGCACTTTTCGGGTGGGTATGTCACGGATGTTGACTTGCTGTATAGTTTTGTATCCACGACGAATAGAATCGTTACACTAAAGTATGCAACACGGCTTTCTAGTCGAGACGAAATCCTTTCCTTCAGTATCAGCATTGAGAATGCCGGTCAAGATCGCTATCAGACCAAATCCGACCCTTTCTGATCATACCATCCGGCATAGTCTACGGGCAGATTTCTCTTGAACGTTAGGTCGTGGTCGGGCACCTTATCAAGCCGACATGACAGCAACTCACGCAGCATACCGTTCTCCATTGGTCCCGCAAACCCCATGCATGCTTTCTCAGCAACTGACACAGGACTTCATACACAATTCGCCACACGATCCGGCCACCCACCCGACACCATCAGTCTGCAAAGATGGCTTCACCTTCGCGACCTCTACCATCGGTCCTGGGGATTCGACTTTGTCGCATAGGACGATGACCTTGGATGTGATTTACGTTGTTGACGGCAAGCTGGCATCAAGGCCAATAAGTCTGGGGTGCAGAGAGCCACGATGCACATGTGGAGGAACATTACGCCCGATAGCAACCAGGGTCAAGGTTGCAGCGACGGCGCAGTCGATTGTGAAGCCAATTAAAGGTGGGGCAATAGAGACAGAGTGGAGGTCTGTAAAGTGGCAATGAAATGGACATAATCAAGCCTGGTGAATGTTCTCAAGTACTTCCAAACTCTACTCGTGTATCTCTTCTTCCCTCCGCCACATGTCCTTTGGCTGCTTGTACCATGCCCAAGCCCGATCAGCGATATTATCTGGACTCAAGTTCTTCGCACCTGGCGACACGACGCCACCAACGCTAAGCAACCCAACATGCACGTCTTTACCATACTTGGCATGAAGCGACAACACCAGAGCTCGCTGTGCACTCTTCACCATGGACAACGACACCAGGTCCGGCACGGGCTCCTTGTACAACTGCGTCGTACTCGTAACCAACAACGAAGGCGCTCTATCCTCACCTTGTTGTACCTTCTGCAACAGCGGAATTGCCCACTGCGCCACTTCATACAACGCCAGATTCGTCAACTGCCCCCCGATCGCTCAGCAATGCGTTCCACTGTCAAGTCCCACAAACCCCATTTCACACATACCTTAAAGTCCCCTTCTATGCTCTCCACGCTCTCCTCCAACGGCGGCGCTCCCGCCACTCGCGCCGCATTGAACACCACACACTCCACGGCCCCGAACTTTTCCACCTCTGCTAGCACTTTCTTCAACTCATCCGACTTGGCGATATCACACGTCCAGGATTTGACTTGGCATGAGTAGCCGCGCTCCTGGATGGCATCCAGGACTTGGTCTTGATCCTGCTTGAGGCGGTCGCTGCTGCGCGCCACGAGGGCGATGTGCGTGAATCCACGGACAGAGAAGTTCTTCGCTATGGCGACGCCAATGCCAGGGCCTGAGCCGAGGATTAGGAGGGTTTTGCCGGGCATGGTGGGTGAATGTTATGCTGGTATGTGTGAGGGGGGTGCCTGAGGCTGAAATGGGGAGATTTGCTTTTGAGACGGTCTTTTTTGTTTTTCCGGTCAGCATATCAACGTCTGGTCAACCGTTATCGAGTTCCGTCTACCTCAGGGGCCCTTTTGTATGTTCACTGGGATTCACGATGGTTCAGATTAGTGTTGAGAAGAGAGGAGTGGAGCTTGCTGCAACCTCCAAGAGACGAATATGTGTCTCCACGGTGATGACATCGGATCGCCTCCTGAAGGTTCTGGCCGAACCGCGCCAAACGGTCGACACAACCTCAGATCTTACCAGCAGATGCCCTGCCAGCGAGACGACTCCTAGGGCTGTGAGAACAAGACGCGGCCACGACAACATGGAGGGCTGCCATTGATAAAGGCTGCGGAGGCCTGACACAGCGCTCAGCCTCTAGCACAAATTGTTGGGCCCATGGCGAACAACCCGCCTGTACTATGAGAAGCATTGCAGGGCGGACGGGAAAAATCAATCGCCGTGTGTCAGCAGTAGCCACCGGGTCACTTCTTCTCTTGACGGCCCTCGCTTGCCAGGATCTTTCCCGAGGAAATGAGCGGTCTGTCTATATTGAGAGCATCGAACAGAGATAGGCCACATGGAAAAGTGGTTTGCGGAATATAAAGTTTACATATTTATACTGTGTACTGTGCTCCGACTATCGTTACAATCGCAAAGGGTAGTCTAGTCGTACACTGGCCACAAGGCCAAAGCAACAATGCCTCTTCAACCCGCCCCAAGCCACCTTTCAATATCTTCCATGCCTTCCCCAAGCCCATACACTCTGTCCAGAAGCCAATAACAACAACTATTCTCTTCACCTCGCATGGAAAGGACATTACAGACATCCACCCATTACTCAATCAACTCAATGAACCAGCCGTGCAACGATATATGCCTTTATGCTCTCGCGTAGGGGTATCAAGCCCGTCAGCAATGCAACAATACCATTCCACCACGCTATGCATGCAACACACAGCACTCCAAGAAATTGAGTCCTCAGCCGGCTCTGTTCACCAGCATGCTTTCAATCGCAAACGCAACGAAATATCCCTCAGTGCTCTCTGGACCACTTCCTGCTGGTGGTCACTGAGATTTTTCGCCTCGCCATCCCACTGCTCCGGTATAGGAGTGGGCGGTAGCGGTTTCTCCCTCTCGTTCGACGTCGCCTTCCTCCTATCTTCCTCCTCCGGGATCTCGCTGAGACGTGTAGGTTGATGCGCCAACAATCCCCTAGCGCCACCACCACATTCCACCAAACTCCCAGACGTCTAGTCTAGGGTGCGGCGACTACTCCTCTCCTCTTCCTCCTCAAGCACATCACTCAATCTCGTAGGATGATGATGCCGCGGAACATACTGCTGATAGTCCTCATACCCTTCACCCTCGTAATCCGGGGCATGCGCAGCAGTAGCTTGCTCCATCGCCGCCGCACTCGTACTCGGCACATCGGGAGCTGTCGGCATCACTCCACCTCCATACCGCGCAGCAAGTTCTCGTTCGCGTCGGACATCCGCTTCCGTGTCGAAGTCATCTTCACTCTCTTGACTCCTGGCACCACCTCGTCTGGGGTGTCGGAATACGATCGGCCGTCCTTGGTTGTCCTGTCGAATGGCGCCGTGAGCGTCTATCGCGTATTCCGTATCATCTTCCGAGACGTAGCTCCCTTCACCAACAGAGCGAACTTCCTCTCGTGGTAAAGTAGCAGCAGCCTGCTCTTCAGGATGTTGATAGTATCTCTGCGCTTCCGCCGTGGTCATAGAAGACTGCGCACCAGCTCGTTGCTGCTGTGGCGAGGCGGGGTCTTGCTGGGAAGGGTGCTGCGCCGGTGATACTTGCGGGTACGGGCTTGACATTGCCGGGATCTGTGGGGTAGTGGTCTGGGTTGCTGTCGTCGGCGGGGCGGGACTAGCGCCTTGTCCGTAGCCCTGAAAATTTTGTGGGTGGTATGACCCTTGTGCTAGCGATTGCTGCTGCTGCTGCTGTTGTTGCTGGCGGCCACTATCTGTGAACGGGTCCGTGTTGGATGGTGAGGCGGCGGTATCGTGGTAGTACTCGCGCTCATCGCCGGGACTTTGCAATCCTGCTGCTGCGGCTTGGGAGGCGAGACCTGTACTGGCGTAACCTGATTGAGGTCCGTCTCGCGTCACTGGTCTTTGTTGGCCTTGACTCGCGCTTTGACTTCGACTGGCTGCCCCGCCGAAGTATGGTACCACTTGCACTCCACTGACCAATGTTACTCTGCCTTCTTTGAGGCTCTGAGCTGTGTCAAGCGATTCTTGGTTTCTGCGACCAAGCTCTTCCCAAGCTCGTCTCGCTTCATCCTTCGAGATCATCAGCTCACGTCTCATCTCGACGACTTCACGTTTCGCATTATCGACCGTGATGGAATGATCTGACTGTTGTCGCGTGGCATCTTCTCGTGCTTTCCGCTCGACTTTGAGTTGTCTTTCCAATTCAGCCTGAATCTCGCGATTGCGTTCGTTATCCGCACGCGTCTCGAAGAACCATCGTTGAAATTTGCGCTCACTGCTGGCTCGCAACCGTTGTAGTTCGACAACAGCGTGGAACAAATTCGCTCCAGCAGCTGACAGGTCTGTGATCTGCCTGTTCAGCGTTGACGCATTGGGCACTGCCTCGCGAATTTCTTCTGTATTCTGCTCCAGCTTGTGCAGCCAATAACTCGTCAAGCCTTCCCAGTGCGACGACAATGTCTCCCATCGTTCGAATGCGTGAGGGAATGATGATGCGGTCCCTCTCTGTGATTCTTCACCAGGTGCTGTCGCTATTGTCGCTGCTTGTGCTGATGAGCTCGGTTGTGCAGGCTGTCGGGGAACGGCTTGCTGAGGTTGCTGCTGAGTCCTTCTAGTCGCAGCAGTCGTCGCAGCAGCCGGTCTTGGCTGATCAGGTTGTCGTCGCGTGCTGCTCGTGCTGGCATACTGTTGCGGCGCAAGTCTGCTGGGTACAGGCGGACTCGCTCTGCTCGTCGGATCACCCAGCACATTCGCCCCAGCGACCTCTCCCGCGATTCTGCTCGACCGTCGATGGTCGCCAGACGAACTGTCGAAGCCTTGGCCTTGCGGCAGAGACACATCCGGACTGTATTGACTGCTCGTCCCACTGACTCTCATGCCTTGCGCTCTCCGCTCAGCACTCATTCGTCTCTCCTCAGTAAGGCGTTTCTGCTGCTGTTCCCGTTCTAGTGCTTCCTGCATCCGTAGCCGTTCCCGCTCATTCCGGTCACGCATGATCATCTGCGGTGTGCGGATGCCTTCATTTGACCTCCCACCTGACACGGGTACTGGGCCGCCTGTTCGTGCTCCGCCATTTGATGCTCGCGCGGCGCTGCCACCGCCGAGATCCGACATCTGCGCGTTCTCTTCGAGTTCGTCTGCAGTGAGCGCGTGGGGCTTACGAATGGCCTCTTCAAGCGCGTATAGAATCGCCGAATGGGTGCGGCGCGAGATGCGAAGTGCAGGGTGGGGAGTGGTGGTGCTGTAATTGGCGGCAGATGCTGATCGTCGGTGAGGTGTGGGTTTGATGACGCCGGCGCGCGGTGGTGAAGTGCCTGCGCTGGTGCTGTCGAATGACGTCGACCTCTTCAAGCGAGAAGGTGTGGTACCATCGAAGCGTGGTGTGCGGCGAAGACTGCGGGCGGTGATGGCACTGCCGCTGCTGGAGGAGGGTCTGCTGGGGGGGACGCGGTTTTCGTCTTCGAATGCCTGAGCCTGCTCCTGGCGCTGTATTAAAGAGGTCGTATAAGGTCGTGGACGTTGTGGTTGGCGTCGTGCTGTTCGTATACCGTCGTGGGTATCGTCTCGGTCGTTAAGCCTGCCCGAGGTTGAGGCTGACACTGTAAATGCTGCGAAGAGTATTTACAGTCCCGTCAAAGATCGATCTCGAAGATCGCTATCGATTCAATGGCGCTGGCTAGTGTGTGGTGTCTAGTCTGGCCGGCGCCGATTGGAGTGACTGGGGTAATTATCGAGTATTCTGCACAACAGTCTGGTGTCAATGGGGAAATGCATTCTTCTTGCAGGGGACGCAGGAACAACGCGACGCGACAAGGGGCAGGACACAGGGCGAGTATTAGCACGAGGAGGTTGGGTAGAGTCTATCATCACATGGGGGAGGCTGGCGGAGGCTGGAAGAAAGTCATAGCGCGACTTCGCTTGCGCCCCGGGATCGTATCCGCAAACACTCACCTTTCTATATTGGTACAAGCAGGATCGTGTCGCCAATTAGTCCTGATGAAGAAGAGAAGAGAAAAAGAAGAAGAAGTGGGAAGCGGGAAGTGGGATGTCCAGCAGAATATGCGTTGTCAATGCCGGATCTGATTCCGGCGCGAGTTCGAGAGCTGCAGCTGTCGTAAATTCTCCGGATGGCAGCTCCCAGGGTTCGAGAAACTCGGTCGTCGCTGTTGCTGCACGATGATCGCCAGCAGGAGGAACGTCTGGAGTCGAGCCGTTCGCAGTGGCCGATCGACGGCCCGATGGTCAAGATGTCGTCGAGATTGGTCGTCTTTGCTATCGTTTGTCATCGCAATGCTGTGTGGTCGCTGGAGTGGTGGTGATGAACGGCGAGTCGTGGGCGCATGCAGAACAGTGTGATGATTGTTGTTGTTGTCCACGAATGTGCCAGGCGAGGGAACGTGATGGGTGAAGGAAAGAAAGGGAAAGACCGCATCGGAAACCTGCTTCGTCTCCACGGTGCACAACATCCTCATGGCTGGCGTCGGTCTCGCTGGTGCTTTGGCTGCGCGTGTGTTGGCAGGATCGCCCTTCCCTGTCCTTTCATCTGTACCCGCAAGGCGTTGCGAATGGTCCCTTGTCAACATCCCGCTCGTTTGCGCCTAGTGTTTGGGCAGGAATAATAATGTGTCCATACAGCAGCGAGGAGTAATCATGAAGCTACGAGCAATGCTTAAGGATGGCTTTGCTTTGTCTTATGTCTCGGGCAGCACGCTCAGCGTGACCGTGTTGGACGTGGGCTCAAATGCTTCCCAGCCAATTGGCACGCAGAGCTCGAACTGCTCTCCTTGTACGAGCTCGACATCCCACCACACCCATCGTCATATCTATGGGTTTCCTTGCCAACCATGATTTTCATGTGCAGTGCAGTACCAGCATACATGGTCGGCCAACTCCAACAGTCTTCGCGGCGGCGATATCGACAGCTGCGCACTGCCGGCCGACTCATGCTGGTAGCCGAATGTTGCTGTGTTGACTCAAACGCGCTACGACTCATGGGACGCGACATACTAACGGAGCCAAGGTGCTTTCAGGTACCCGTTACAGATACCAACGGGATGGCGTGTAAGCAAAACTTCATGCGGAGCCCTTCAAGCAATAGTGCCCAACCGCATACACCTTCCGACACGGCCATAATGATCATGAACACACATCGACACAGTACAGAACAGCACACTAGAAGCTATTACAGTGGTCCAGACGGTCGTGTCAAGCTTCGTGTCGTCGCCGACGGCCAAGGAGGGACCTTTCTGCTCAACGCTTCAAGAATATCTTAAGGTACCTGCCGATGCCATGCCCTCACATTAGAGCAAAATGTCGTTCTATTGATACAAGACCTGCACACTTCAACTCGCAACGGGCACAAGAATGGATTGCGGGTAACGAGTACATATAACCTATGGTACTGGCGCGCATTGCCTTGTCTATCTGATACCATTTGTATAGGGATACCGACCATCACAGTGTACGCGTTCTGTTTCTCGGTGGATCGATTCTATGTAGGGTAGCACTTGAATGACCGATCAGCCATACCTGCACCGGACGCGATATGCTGCGAAAGGGCAAAAAGATAATACCATATCATACACCTTTGGGTTATGGATAACATGTATCGAGTGAATCTCCAATGCAGGGAATTGAACCCTGATCATGCAGGCACTGATGATGATAGTCAACTGAGAGCCGCATATGCTGACCGTTACACCACATTGGAAGCATTGGCATGTATTGCTGTCACTGTATGATCGGCTGAGGCTGAGATCGTATATGTGGCTCTTTCTGCTTGCGCCGGCGAGCGTGGCTGACCTTGTAGAGTTTCTTGCGTGTTATGGGCTCTCCGGTTCTTGTTGCATAAAAATTCGAGTGGTGCATGTTCGCGCGTAAGGTCGTCGGAGGCTAGGAGGCCTGAAGCATAAGAACCTGGCAGCTTCTCGTATTCTACATCAGTACAGCATATCAGACATAGAGCTTCCTGCGCCTTGGCGCTTCCCATGTCCACCTCAAACTCCAGCTACCCACATTATCACATCTTACGTCAACTTCTGCTTGATGAAGAAGTTACGCAGATATGTCAGCTGCCACGCGCACGTCAACGCTAGCACGATGCACTGTATCACTGCCCACCTCACCACCCTACTGTTCACGCTCTCGCTTTGATCTCTGAACTCCATCTCCCTCTCCCTTTGGAACACCTGCTCTCTCCTGACGTCTTGCAACCTCGCGTTCAGATCCCTAACCTTCTGCACCACTTCACCGATCTTATCCTTGTCGCTCGATTCTATCTGCGACGTCTCACCAATTGCCATGTCGAGCTCGAACTTGACGCCGC
The DNA here is from genome assembly GCA_000504385.2 of Exutisphaerella laricina CBS 326.52. NCBI lineage: Eukaryota > Fungi > Ascomycota > Dothideomycetes > Mycosphaerellales > Mycosphaerellaceae > Exutisphaerella > Exutisphaerella laricina. Next base: position 868 of record AWYE02000137.1, on the reverse strand, counting down.
CGACTTGTAAGCCATGGGAGAGGAGGCCGGAGGTCACGGGGACGTTCGCGGGAGTGAAGCAGAGACGGTGCTCACCAGCATCGGCGGCGGTGAAGGTGAATTTGCCAGAGGAAGAGCCGCGCTGGGAGACGACGCGGTGGTCATTGTCGAAGACTTCGTCGACGGTTATGAAGATGCCCTGAATGCAAAACTCAGCATTGGCATTACCGTGTTCGTAGTCTTGCTTACCATGTCAGGATTGGCTTCGTATGATCGCAATTGGGCATTCCATTGTGTCGCTTTATAATGACCTAGAGATCACATGTTAGCACACCGTGTTCCTCCGTCGTTATCAACATGTCCCTCCATACCAACAACTAACGTGTCCTTAGGAAGTTCCTCGAAGAAACATTTCTGTGTCGACCCATCGATGTAGAAGTAGAGCGCTTGGGCTTGGGTGGCGAGCAGCACTGTGGCTGTCCAGCTGATTATCGACCACATGTTGGCGACGGTTGTGCGTACTGCAGTAATGTTCAACCGCGACTTCTCATCCATCTCGAATACATGTGAGTTGGCCGTTGTTCAGGGTCACCGCGGGCACTAGTCCGTATTTGATGATAGTGCAAACTACGTTCGGAGTGTTATATTGCTGACTCAGACGCTGCTGCCAAGAACCTACCCTGGACATATCCTGGACATATGGAATCTACTAGAAAAGAGAACCTTTAGGAATCCTTATTCTTAGGCATTAAAGAACATTCCTAAAGGACTATATAGTAGGATATATATAGTAGGCATAATACTACTATAGATAGAAGAGTTAGTAGAGTTTAATACCCTTATCTTAGTATCTTTTGTTTCTTCTACATATGCTAAGACCTCGGTGTAA